>VZRH01006717.1:2051555-2073075 GCA_013397555.1 Urocynchramus pylzowi | reverse complement strand
AGAACTAAAAAAAAAAAAAAAAAAGAGAGAATGTATCATATTCATAAAACTAGTCGTATGTAAAATATAGTTTTTGGAGAATGTTTTTGTAGTCTTCAGGTTTTTCTCCTGTTTTCATGATGTCCTGAAAGAATTCTTTCTTAGATAGTTGCTCTAATGATGTTCCTTTCTCTTGATAGTAAATCATATAGTGTGGTATAACTCCATAGCTACTAGCATTAGCTGAATCTAAATCTAAGTACTGCCAGTTTTTGTAAAATGTACTTGATGGCAGGCTTTTTTAATGAGTGCTGTAATCAAGCAGACTGAAAAGTCTGCAGGGGGAATTTCTTTCCCTCCTAACCTTCTATTGCAAGAGATTCCAAACCCTTCTAATCATGCAGACATATATTATGGCATTAAGTTAACAAAATAAAGAAAAGAAGAAACCAGTAAAAGATATGTAGAATAAACATGGAGACTGAGGAGGGTTTTGAGAGAAATCTCATAACTTTTTTAAGTATATGTGACTACAGGGTAGTGCTGTATGACATAATTCTTTGGAAAAAAGGCTAGGCACAGAGCTTTAAAAATTTGGGAATGGTCATAATAGTAACATATATGTGGTTCAAGTTGGGTACATTTGTTCCAGAATCTGATGTTTCAGAACCTAATGTTATTCTGATACCTATTTTTTAGGAATGTGCTCTGTTCCACAGTAGGAAGGTAAGCTGTCAAGCCTTAAGGTCTGATCTTGCAGTTAAATTCCAGCATGGTAAGAATTAAAGCTGTTACCAGTGTCTCAAGTGTGCAGGACCTTCTTATCTGAGTGAGACTCAGTTTTTTTTCCTAAGCATCAAAAATCAAAATGGAAACTCCTAAGTTCATGTTAAAAGCAACTGATGAAAAAAGCAACTGATGAAGAATTTCCTGGGATTGTTAAGCTTCAAGGAAGCTCACCTGCCTGTTCCTATTTCTTTATTCCAAAGGGTATAGCTTTAGTTTATGCACAATGGTTTCAGTACATGACTTTTTTCTTTGGCTTGGCCGTTGATCAAAGAGAATTAGAGAAAATACTAGTTGTCATTTCACCATTGTTATGTCGGAAAAGGGTTCAAGTAGACTTTCTGTGAGTGCTTTGATGAACAGAACATCTTTCTGGAAAAGCCATCTGAGGCAAATTTCTGTATAGCATTAAACTGGGACATCATGGATTATCTTTAATATTAGAAAAATCTTTTAATTCCTTGATAGCATGTCTTGTATTCCATTATTGTTATGTGTAAGTTGCTGTGAGGACTCATCAAATCATAAGGGAGATTTTAGATGTGAAATAGTAATAGTTTTCAGTATTTCTTACCAGAATAGTAGCAGCTTTTAGTATTCCCCAGAATAATTTTAGCAGGTCTTAACATTCAGATTAGTCCTAGGAACCTTTTTCTGCACCGAACAAACACCTGCTAAATGTGTTCTACCTGTGCTTCAGCCTCTAGAAAGTAAATTCAGCTGTGCATATGAAAAGTATGCTGAGGAAAACTACTTTAAAATGAATGGTTGAGATCTTATTAGCATCTAGAAAGCAGCTAATGATTAGGGCACATTCAGGAGCTTTTTCAGTATTTTAGCTGTTGGGAAAACATCAGCCTGGAGTCATTTGAGATGATAGTAAAATATATATTCTAATTCCTTCTAAGTATAAATTTAAACTTAATACCCCCTAGATGCTGACATTCCAGCTAGCAGCCCTTGCAGGAAAAAAAAACCCTCAGATGTAGAAATTCCTTATATTTGGATAATTAGGTACTCTCTGAATTCTTCAATGATAAGTACACAATTTAAAAAAACACATTTTGTGCTGTACCTATGTAAGTTTTTTGACTGTAATTCAGTAGGTTAATTTACCTTTTGTGATTTCATTCAGTGTAAGTAAAGTCTTTGATATCAAGTACTGCTGCTTTAGAGAGACAAATCTTAGTACTGGGGGCTTCACCTGCAGACTGTTGAGTGTGTCTTGCCTCACACTAGCTCAAAACCCATGGAGTGACCTCAGTAATTGCTGGAGTGCATTAGGTGCACTTTTGGAGTGCATCTCGTTTAGTTTTGTCCAAAGTGAATATGACATTCATACTTTGATTCCTCTCTGCTGTGTGAACCAAAGTGTGGTGACTAGGAACTCTTGGGAGACAGATTAAAAGCCACGTTCTTGGACCAAGCACAAAAAACTAATATAGACACACTGTTGTTTTTTGCCTCCACAGGGTTGTGTGTGCCTCTTAAAATTCTTGTGCATGCCAGAGAGGTCTTTCAGTGGGTAGCAGTAAGGAAACCTTCCTGGAAATGGAAGGTGACCAGGAAAATACTGGCTCTTGAACTGCTCTTGTGCATTTTGTGAAGGTGATGTGGGTGAAGGCACAACCTTTGAATATTTGGATACTCTAGAGAAAGTTAACTAGCCTTGAAATGACTCTTAACTTAAGATAGCCCAAAGTAAAGTTCAGTAATATCTAGAAGTATTTCAAATGTCCAAAACTCGATAAAGAATTACAAATTTTTATAAAAGCTATATCTGAGGAAATGACAGAAAAAGCATGTTTAAATTAATCCTTAGTTTGAACAGGCCCTCCTTGTACCTTGTATCTTACTTGTCTGTTAGGAAAATACATGCAGCATCTTTTCAGGAATTTTATCTTCCTGCATTCACTACATCTCAAAGTGAGTTACTGAGAGAATTTTCTTCTGGTGTACCATGCAGTCTGCTATAAATGGCCACTGCTTTAGAACCCAACAGGGCTCTGTCCAGGTTTAATCTTGGGTATGATTCTATCATCACTCTTCTTGTTCACTGCCATGCCATGCTGTGCTGGCATAACCTGTTGTGTGGCTGTGCAGACAGGAAACTGAAACAGCTGAAAATTACCCTGACTAAAAAAAAAAAGGATCCTCTTGAGCTGAATCAGTTGTGTGATCTGGTTCAGCACTGAGCTGACTTCTGCTCCTGTAGGTGAATGATGAACAAGGCTGGCAACTTTTTACTTCTATTGTAATTTTTGTTCAATTCTGTTCTGTCTTAGTTCTATCCTACTGTTTCTTTCCTCTGTGCAAAACAAACTTAAGTAGCTAACCTAGTGGAAAAACTTCTCTTCTTTTGAGGAATTAGTTTTCTGCTGCCGGAACAAACTGAATCAACTCAGCAAGGGACCCTCAGGAGTGCCAGTTTGAGTGAGGAGCTGGATTGTACAGGTAGGATAGGAAAAAGTGTGAAATAGAACTTCTGTTTTCTCAACACAGCTCAAACAGGTGTAATCATGTGCTAATTTTGTGTAGTTCACTTGCACAAATTGTGAAGGCAGTCTTGACACTCCTTTACTTGGCTGTGTTGCCTCCTTGCGTGCAACTATTGCTTTGTCAGGCCAGCTGTTCTCTTGGTGGTATTTACTAGCTTGTCCCCATGGAAAAGCAAAGACACTGCCTCTGCTCAATAATAAGCACTAAAAAAGACCACAGTGAAGGAAGGGAAGGATTTGACTATTACAGGAAATTTTTTTGAGGAGAGGGTAAGTCAAGATATATTTTTTCCATTTTGTATGTAAAGCTATTTGATTCATGTAGTAGTAGGTGAATATGAAGGCTGTGCTAGGCATTTATGCTTGGCAAAGAGCTGAACATCTGAGAACTTGCATGGTAGGGAACTAGAAAAGCTGAACATTTGATTTCCGCAGTGTTAAATTTAGGAAAAGGTGAACACTATGTTACACATTTACAGGCACGGAAGTTCACTTTATGAATGTATTAATTTTTTAATAGTCAAAATGTCTAACATTAGTTTTTCTAACTTATTATCTTGACTATGGTATGCCTGACACAACTAATTTGAAGACTATATACATATAATTTATATGCATACCCACATAAACATTTATTGTAGTGTATATCAGTAATTTTTAAAAAAATAAAAGTGACACACTTTTGCCAGTTCTGATTTCCCTTTTGCTTGAGGGATTTCTTTGGCACCATTCAGTCTGTCATCTTACTTGCACTTAGTATAGTTTTTCTAAGCATATCACTAGCTCAGTCTAGCTATTATACTAACTTTGAGGCTGCTGGCCTGATATGTACTAAATGGCAGAGGATATGTTACTGACTTATTTTTCTTCTGTTGGACATCTGTCTGTATACCAGCTACTTAAAATATCTGCATGCAAGATCATAATGTAATTTGTTTCTGCCCTGCATACCTTCTTGCTGATGTGAACAGAGCCATTACCTTTTTCTTGAGTGGGCTGTTATCCATGTGATTGATGGAGGTAACTGGAACAGCCCGTCAAAGGCATCAGCTATTTGGGTAAGTCAGGTTTTGAGATTCTTCATATTTCCTTAAAATGGGGAAGGGTTGGGAGTGAAGATGAGGATAGATAGTTTAGTTGTATAATTGTGGTCAGTGGACCATGTGCACTTACTTAAGTCTTTAACTGCAACTCAGAAGCCTGCTGGTCCATGCATTTGTCTAATATTGTGTGTTTTCATGGTCTCCATGGCTACTCATTATGTACAGACCATGGTTTTGGTATCAAAACACAGTGTCTTGAGATAAAGGTAGCTAGCTAAACTGAGTTTTGTAAATTGCAAATGTAAGTAACGTCTTCAGTATTAAGGTACATCCATAGTGGAAGTGTGATTTTTGAAATTGCAGAAAATACTGCAATGCTCTAGTCACTGTAAAAGCAATCATAACATAAAAGTACAGTTGGGCTAGGAAAAAAAGTTAAGGATTAATAATAAAAATGGAATTTTACAGGAAGTGTGAGAAAAAGAAACTTTAGAAGGAATTGATAACCACATTATGTAACATCAAAACAGTATTATAAAGGACAGCTTCTAGCAAATAATATAGAGACCAAGGTTATACAAATGAAGTGTAAAGGCTGTTAGTGAACAGCAGACAAGCTCAACGGGGAAAAGATTTGTGTGCTTAAGGATTATGCATCTGTAGGTATGTGCAAGCATTCTGTTCACTAGAAAAGCTTAACAAGAGCAAAATTAGCAAATTGTTTTTATGAGAGGAATAGAGTAATAAACTAAATATACTAAATGTTTATAATCCCAATAGCCTTTCCTTAAAAATTCCTCACTGAGCCTTATTCAAAGCTGACAAGTATTGAATCTTTTAGGAATTCTTTATGAATTCATCTCTTACTCCATTGTATTAATAGTGAAATTAATCCCACCTAGAGCTCTCATCTGTCCATGAGCTCTCATTTATCGCAGCAAAATTGTTCCTATGTATGGTGAACAAAATGTGAACTGATCCAGATAGTGTTTTGCCAAGCCAACTTTCAGTGAATTTATTTCAGTTTACTATGAGTAAATGCTTGTGCCCACACAGTAGAGAAGGGAACAAGTTGCTGCCAGTGTACAGAAAGTGGGAATTTTTTTCTTTTGCTAATAATGCATAAGAAAAACTGTTCTTTTGCCAAGACATTAGTGGCCTTGTGTATTTGGGGAGCATACTGTTGCCAGGCCTTCAAAACTTGTATTTTTACTGTAGTGCACTTTTATCAAAATCAGAAGTTACATTCTTTGAAAAGATTGAATGGATACGATTACACTTTGTAGCTTTGTGCACCACCCATTGACTGCTGATTTCAGTTTCAGAGTCAGTGACCTGAGGCTACACATAGTGCTCCAAAACTTAATTACTAGTCATTCACTTAATCATGCTTACAGAAGCATATTCTGTTTGTGTGTCTGTAGGATACTTCTCTTTTTTTTTTGGATATGAAATGATCAGCTTCCTGGTTTTGAAGTAATTGTGCTACTTCTGGCTGTGTCTGGTTGATGTGTGAATCTACTCCTGCATTACTAATGTCTCATCTTCCTTCAAGAGACCATCAGATTTTGTTTCTTTTAATTACTATTCTTTATTAACCTGTTTAAAATTACTGGCTATTTGTTGAGGTTTCAGAATTTAATTATAGCTCCTATTACAACTGATACAGAAAAAAGAAAAGTTTTGAAAAAGGGTGAAGAGTGGGAAAGTACTCCCAAAGAGTTTCTGCCATTCCTTTCCCCCCTTAATCATGATGCAAGATGCTACTGCTTTCTTAATGACTGCAGGAAAATAAAGCATTAAAAACCTTAACTCTTCTTTAAAAACAATGGAAGATAAAGATGTGAGGCCAACGGATTCCTTTCCTGTCATTTTCTTCCATGTCTGACTTTTCATCTTTGTATTTGGTGTAGATTGCATTGGCTAAATACTGGAAATGCCTTTTTAGTGCATTTCTGCTATTTTTTGCATTGAAAAGACTTTTATTTCTGTTCTTGTGCAAGTTTTATTCTTTTGTGAATTGAAAAAGAATTTTTCATACTTCCTTTGGGACTGCTGTAAAATCTTTTGTTGCCTGTAACATGACAAGTTATACTGAAATCTTTCTCAGCAGTTTTGTTTTCTTGTTTGTTTTTTTTCCTTTGGATGTATGTGTCTTGATACAGAGTTTGTTGATCAAATACATCATATATCTCATTCAGATTATTTTTGGTGTTAGATGAAGAAGTCAACCTCTTGAATGCAACTAGATTGAGGGGTTTCTTACGGAATTTCTACTAAATGTGAAGTGCTTCTTTTCTTGGAACTTTTTTATTTGTACCTGCTTTCAATTGACATCTCCCGGAATCTCAGGATTTCATTATCAGGTCAGCAGTCATAATTCCCTTTGTTTTCTCATTACTTTCTTACTTGTTTTTTTTTTTTCCTTAAATCTGACAGATGGCAAGGCATTTCTTCCACTTTGCCTCACGTTCCTGAATGACTTCATAGGCAACTCCGTGAAAGGCTTTTCCCATAGTCCATCTTTCCTGTATTAGAATAGCTATGAGAAGAATGTGTTTTCTGTCTATAATTTCTTGTAAATATTACCACTTTTGACCATGGTTGTTTCTTTCAAGACTTTTTTTTCTCTGTGTTTCTTTCATTTTGAAGCCAGTGATCTTTCTAATAGTCTGTTGTCCAGGAGGATATATCTGGAGAATGTACTTCTTTAATGCAGTACAAAGGAAGTAATTGAAAGAAATCACTAAAGGATATTGTGGTCGGTTGATCCTGTGCAGCAGCTGAGACCCCCCCCAGAGGCTTACTCACTGCCCCCAAGTATGATGAGGGACAGAATTAGAAAAGCAAAAAGTGTGGAAATTAATCAGTTGAGATAAAGGCAGTTTAATAAGTGAGGGAAAGATGTGTGCCTTACTGAGCTCAAGCCAGACAATATCCACAGCTCTCCATTTACCAAGTGAGTCATCTCCTGGTAGAAAGTTTTTGTTAGGCTGGTCTCTGTGTTCTGCTGCATTTTTTTTCCTACCTGTTTGCCAGAGAGGTAGGAAAGTCTAATTTTCTTTTGTATGGGGCCTTCTAGCAGACCAAAAGTACCAATAAGAAATTTTATAGCTTGTTCTGCAAATCTCTCTGCCCCCTTTGTTCAGGAATACAGACAATTTATAGATCAGTGAAGGAACCAATGCCCCTCTGTATGGCTTTGCCATCTGGTAGGCATCCTGTAGGATGAATAAAGACTTTTATGAACATTTTTTGTCTGTTTACGTTGTTGACTAATGGCTTTTCTACAATTGGTGAGTAGCATTTTTACTTCTCTCATGTGTTAGCTTTTTGTAGTTGCTGAAAAAGCTTTGGTGATTCATCTCCTTTTCTTGTCCCTTCAATGGAGTCAGAAATGGAAATTCAGCTTCCATACTTTCAAGGAGTTTCCTTCATAAGGAAAATAAAAAGTATACATTCTAACTGTAAGTTCCGTTAAAGTCAATATAATATGTTTGCGATGTTCCCCTGGGCTGTTACACAACTGTCTAATGTCAATTACTGTGCACTGGTGATACATCTTAAGATACAAACTGGTTTTTTTAAAATTTTGTATGTGAATGTAATTGAAGAAAATCCTTTCATTGGGTGCCCAAATGAGAATATTTGAGTAAGGAGGTGGTTTAAAGATATTTAACACTCACGGTACTTCACAGCTTGATAAAGTTCTGTGATTTATTCTATATTAGATGTAATTGCAGATACTAGGTTGTGACTGATAACATTATTCACTGTTCATTAAGTTATTCCTGCCAAAATACATTACTTTTTATTTATATGTTATGCAGATCTGTTTTATTTACATAAGTACTTTGCAGAGTACTTGCTTTTGCTCAGATAAAGAGGTAGTCTTGAAACTTATATGCTACATAGGCTACTTGCTAAAAAAAAGAGTTTTTACATCTCTGAGGACAAGAGCCAGCACTCAACTGATATGCAAAGTCCTGAAATAAACTTGGATTCTTGTATTAGCTGGGACTCGCTTGTAATTAATTTTGTCTACTCTATCCTGACTTCTAAAATATATCTTACTAGGTAAAAAACACTCACTGGTTATTTAAGAATTTCAAGAGAACTAGTATAATGTAATATATGAGTTAAGACATTCCTAGAGGACACAGTCAATTTGAACATTAAATGTAATTTTTAAAAAATATATATAATAGTCTTTGTATCAAGGGTGTACATATAATTTATAAAAACAAAATTCAGCAGTTGGGATATGCTCTTAGAACACACATGATACTTTTATTTCAGTTTTTCTGTTTTGAAAGTAAGTGAGTGTGTTTTTAGGCTTTTTCTATGCTTCAATATGGTTTCTTACTAAGCCTTTCCACATCAGGTGATCCGGATCAGACGTGTTGAAAGCATTTCATGGACACAGCTTTGTTTCGGACTTACTCGTTTTAGTTCCTCGTTTTTTTAACAGAATACTTTTGTATAGCATTTGTTAGTTGAATAGCTAAAATTCTGCTCAGTTTGACTACTCTGTTTTGATTGAATGCCCATATGAACTCACTAGTCTGTTCAAATTAGCTAATTCAGAGAAGTAGAATCTGTACATTGGAGTTACATAATGTATATTTTTGTTGTATACTTTGCTCTAAGAGAGTCAATAGGCTTTGAATTTTCCCTCAGTGTCTGTCATATTAATATTACCAAAGCTTTACCTTTCTGGATGAGGCCTAAAGTGCAGTTAAACTAAAGGGAAGACATGATATTTAAAAAGAGTATTTTAAAAGTAATAATTATGTATTCCTTTGGTAATTAAGGTTTGCAAACCTCTTAATTTACTGAGGCACTACTAGTCTACTGGAAATTACATACATGGAATGATACATTTTGCCTTCCTCTTACATCTGAGTGTTTACTTCTGGCTGCATCCGTTCTTGCTCCAGGGATAAGAAATTGAGATGGGAAGTTGAAGAAGCTCCAGTAGTTTTAACTTAATGTGGTACTTGAAAATATGTAACAGTTTCTAAAAAATTGAACAAACATTTCACATTTCATTTATCACATTGATCGACCTTATGTGGACATTGCCTTTCTTGTGTGTCTTAAGGGTGGGCTGAAGATTTTTGAATGAAGACAAACAAAAAAAAATAGTACATGATCCAAAAGATGCAAGTTGCAAAAAAAAAAAAAAAAAAATAGGAAGAAAAGCTGCAGTTGACACAAGAAGGTGGTTAGCGTTAACATGTAGTGTGATAATGGATGTCAGGGGCAGAGGAGGGTGTTAAGTCATTGTTTTAGACTTGTGAGGTGGATTTACTAGAGTTTGTGTGCTCCCTAAGCAGAGAATATTGTGTTGATCCAGTAATTTGGAGATATTTTGGTTGCTCCAGGGAATGCTGTATTAAAAGTAGAAGCAGCTTTAAATATTCTGTAAAATGGAATGCATTGCCTTTATTCTCTCTGTGGAGCAGTGCTATTAGGAGCTATAGCCCTAGTTACATGCTTGTGAAATTAAAAAAAGCTTCATGGCTGGAAGGATGCCCAAATTCTATGAAATCTTGTATTTCTGAAGAGAGAGAGAAATAGTCAATCAATACCAGGTATCTGTAACACTTTGTAGGCTAGATCCAAGGAGAGACGTAGATGCAGTGATGCTTCGGTGTCTTAAACTTCTGTAGTTTGGACTGTACAGTGGGAGGGAAGAGAACAGGGTTCAGATATTTGCATTTTGAACTGTCATTGAGTTTTCTTCTCCTATTAAAGGGCAAGTAACAAAACAGAAATTGTCTATGGAGCACGGACTAGAATCTAGGTCTTCTCTCCCAGTTGAGCACACTGGTTATTAGGCTACAGTGTGATCCTTGTTAATTGTCCAGATACTATAGCATTTTAATTTTTAGCTGAGTAGTTACCTAGCTTTAGCAGACAAGAAGCTTGTTACTATCCAGCCTTTTAGTTTCCTAATTAAAGTGCTCTTCTGGGAAATAAATGCATGGTTTTGAATCCCCATATGCTAACAGGGAATTAAAGCCAAGTTCCTTGCCTCTGTGGTACTCTCTGTAATCTGGTATGTATCTACAGGAGGAGTTCTGCATTGGTGGTCCCAAGGCATTTGTAGACCCTTGTGTACCTTGCAGTGCTGCTGCACAGCCCCTTTAACCATGGTCTTTTCCCAGAGAGTGTCTTTGCTGCCTTAGGTGACACCTCTGTGTTACCTTGCACATGAGCCTCCTAGTGTGTCTTGGTGGAGCTTCAGCCTTCTATTAAAGTTTCCAACAGAAAAATTAACTGCATTTATCATCTCTATTTCTAGGAAAATCCTGTGGTGTTTTTTGAATTACTTTGTATAGGACTTGGGGGCCTGAATTTTGCTTACATGCAAAAATACTTTTATTACAGGCTGCCAAGTATTCAGACAGTGAGATGATGAGAAAACATCATACTTATCAATGGTAATAGCAGGAACACTGGTTTTTAAAGTAAAAATATCCTAACAGAAAGTTCTGGGGTCACCCAACCTGGATGCTTAATTAATACACCTGAAGGAGTAAAGCTGCTGGACAGCCAGATTTCCTTTCAGTTGTTTAAGTTAAATAATAATAAATATTTTTTTGAAGAAAATCAACATAACTAACTGCCTGCTTTGCTTAAGAAGGTTTTTCTTTCATGGCTTCTCTGATGCAGTCTTTTTCAGTGTCTTCTCATAACAAAAATTATTTGGTTATACTTTAAGATTATGGCAAGCAGGAAAAAAAATTTGGGTTGCTCTCCCCACCAGTCTTCCCCACAAACTTGTTGACATGCCATATGATTAAAAAAAAGAAGAAAGTATAAACATTTGAAATCAGTTCTCCTCCCCTTAGTGTATTGCCTTCCTAGAGAAATAATTCCATGGTAGTTCACTGCATTTTAAAATTATGTACACTTAGTATTTTCACAATTATCATTTTCCATACTAATTTTTTTTGGTAGCAGTGGTTCTATGCAAAATCAAAATTGAAGTTACTCCAAGTGATTGGTGTCAAGTTTTTTGGTTTTGTGTTTTGGTGGGATTTTTTTGGTAGTTGTTTGGTTGGTTTTTTTGTTTTGTTTTGTTGGAGTTTTTTGTTGGTGGTGGTTTTATGTTTGTTTGTTTCTTCTTGAAAAAACATACTGTGTTTTTGCTTGTTTGCTGGGCTTCTTTTAATCTGATAAGGAAAATAGTCCTGAAAAATATAAGAAGTGCTGATGTGACCTTGTCCATATCTTAGCTAGCGGGTGCCTTTAGAATAAGATGGTACTGCATCATAATTTCCTGATGAGTTACAGCATCATGATGGCATGTGCTCCCACTCAGAATCTATTTTAAGAAAGGACAGAAGCACTTTCTTATAAGTAATCTTGTACTCAAAAATACTGGATTGAAGAAAGTCTACAAAGTAATGATGTTCTTTCTGGGGATCAAAAGAGAACTAATGAAAAAGTAATTATTTAATCTACATAGTTAAAAAAAAAACTTGGCAGAAAAAAGCTTCAGCAGCATAATCTCTTTTTTTTGTATTAGTCTATACATCTGTCCATATAACAGATTCACACAGCAGAAGAAATACTAGACTTCTTCAAAGAAACTCATGTCCCACTTAATTAGGCAGAACTTTCAGAGACTGTTTAATGTTTAACACTGTAGTGGCCATTAGAAATTGCAGCATGCATTTTGGAAATTTGTTATCAAATTTTCTGTGTAAGGCAGCATCTGATCTCTTTGCTAAATGTGCCTATTTTGACACTGGTTTCAGTTTGTCAAGAAAATGTTCATTTGAGCACAATGATTGTAAGGGGCAAGTCCTAAGAGGAACACTCTTCAGTATTCTGTAAATACTGACCCACTCTTGGACAACTCTGTATTTTCCCAGAATGTAAGGGTCCTGAAAGTGTTTGAGGATACTCTGTACAATTAATGTTCATTGAATTGACCTTAATAAGATGAGCACAGGTTTTTATAAACCTGTTAGTTCAGATTAGATTTATAAACCTGTTTGTTCAGTATTTTAACCCAAGATCTCTATCACTCAGCTACATTCACTGTAAACTGAATGTAGAAAACCTTTTGTTATAGCCTTATATTGCACTTAGGAAACAGGGCAGCTGAGTGCTGCCATTATGCAGATCAGTACTAATACAGGAAGAAAAACTAGTATAAACCTAAATATTTCAAGTCATGAGCCATAACATTTTCTGGTGGACTAGAGTATTTTTGTCTTCCTTCTATGCTGTTTTCCTACAAGCTTCCCATTATCTGAATATAGCTAATTCAAGTGTGCTATTAACACATCACTATTTCTTGAATGGCATGTGGGAATAATCAAAATTTGTTAAATGGAGCACAAAAGAGATCTTCACCTAGCTTGCTTATTTTTACATTAACAAAATGTAGGTAAGAAATCTTTAGGTCTCTGCAGTCTTCACTTACAAAATTAGGACTCTGTATTTAATGAATGAGTGCAGTGAATATGTGTGTAGCAAGAATTGCATTATTAAAAACCAAAGAAACTTCCTAAAGAAATTTGACCTGTAAAGCAGCATTATGTTTTAAAGGTTTAATTAGTGGGGATCTGCTGTGAGTAAAAAAAGGCTCTTTCTTTGGAAATAGATATACCAGTTTTGCAAAGCATTCTTTTCTATACATGTAATAAAATCATCTCTCTAAGTATTGGAATTCTACATAATTATAGGGAATAAATATTTTTGTGGCAAGCTCCTTCCTAGCAGCAGGCTTGACATGTTAAGAATAATTCTGGTGGAGGTAGTGTACTGATTCAAATCCAATCAAGAAATTGAAAATTAGTCAGAGGATGCAGTTTCTCCCAGGTCTCCAAACAGTATGGTGTTTTGGTCATGCTTATTTTTGTGACCAGGTAACCTGTAGGTGGCTAATCGTTGGTTTCTGTTTAAAGGTGCATTGTTCACAGAATACTCACTTCATAGCTGCAAAGGGAAAAAAAACCCAAACAAAAAAAGCCCCAAAACTACACCAAAAACATGAAGAGGAACATTTCCTTCATGACTGACAGAGCATTCATGTGAGCAGAACAGAAATGAAAGCATATTGGAGATAAGATTTTTGAAACACTGTAACACTGTGAGTGTAATAACTTGCTTTATTTAGTATGCTTGATATTGGTTTTTGTTCTGTTAAACAGTTAATCTGTCGAGGTTTACCTGAGGTATGGAAATGTCATTGTTTTGCTCTTCAGTAGAGGTGTAGCTTGAAAGACTTCTTGTTTACTGACACTGTGTGTGGGGGTACATTTCCGAATCTCAGTTTCAGATAACATGAGTATTATGTGACAGACTGTAGTGGGAAATTGGACTTCCTAGGAACTAGGGAATCCTGGTGAGGTCCACTTGTTAACCTGTGCCTCTTGAATTGGTTGCCTGAATGTGAGTTAACAATAATGTTTGTCTGATTCCATTGTATCTATTGTCAAGCTGTCAATAAGTCAGAGTTCTTGTATGTACAGTTTTTTAATGTGAGAGTATTGCCTTCTTAGAAGTCTTCCTCTTCATCTGAAAAAATTTGAGCATGTATTTCCACTTCTTACTTCAGTTTCCACTAGTAGGATAAATTCCTGTTTTCCAGCCTGCCATTTTTAAATTGAGTAATATAAGTAATCTCCCCATTGGTTGGTCCTGTCGTAGTTTAATGTGCATGTGACACATTTTCTGTTTCTCTATTAAAATAATAGACTAAAAAAATAAAACTACTATCCAGGGTCAGAGAACACTTATTTTTTTCTTTCTTGGTGTCCAGTAGGAAAATGTAATTACAGTACTGTCTCAGACTAGAATCAATATTGTATACTACCATGTTGTAATAGGCATTAGGTTTAGTTACTTAGCATTTTTGCTTTTCCCTTTCTTGTGTCTCGGTTTAACCTGTTATTAAAACACAAATAAGACATATCTTTTCAGCATTTTTTTAGTCAAATTCAGTAGTACTTTAGATAATGTATTTATAGTTCTATAATTGTAACTTTTTTATAATTGTAACTTTTGTAGCCATAATTTCATTTAATAGTATATCAAAGGTAATGTTGTGATCAATAAGGAAGCCTCAAATGTATATATTTATGTATATATATTTGTGAAAAATCTTGCTAATTGTCTACTTAGCAGCATGTCTTTCTTTTTTTCAACTTCTGTTTTCTGTGGAAGAGGCTTTTGCAAGTGGGAACTGTTACCTTATTTTTGAGCTCTTTGGGTATTTTCAATCAAATTTCATAGAGGAATAGCAGTATTGAAAATTGTATCCAGCAAGGAAAGGTAGAAGGAATATCCAGCAAGGAAAAGACTTCTATGTGAGTTCATCCCTTCTCAGACAAATGACACTTTATTTATTCCACCACCTATGGAAATTTGGTTTATTGAGTGAACTGTACTGAATGTAGAAACACAGAGGATTCAGATATGTATTTGCTTTCTTTTTGTTGGGACATCGTTTAAACCATATAGTTTGTTTTTTTTTTATAATTTACTAGTGGACAGTGACTAGTACAAATGTTTCAAACTTACTGCCAGTTCACATCCAGAAAAAAACATTCTTCTGAAGTACAATGAATTGGTGGAGGATGTAAGTGTGTGCATTCAATATGTTATATAGTTTTTAGCTCTGCTTTTTCATAGTAATGGTTTGCCTATTTCAGTCCTGCTAAGCTCTTGATTGCTGTGACACATTCTGTTAACCATTATTTTAGAACAGGATGTTGAATTGCAGGACTATGCTGTCAAAAGATATGTGACCGAAACCGAATGCATCTCATCAGCTTGCAATGTAAAATGAGAAGGAACAATGGGTTGTGAAATGAGAAGACTTTGCACCATGAAGGAAGAGGCAAGGAGGTCTCTGCACAAGTGGTGAAAATTAAATTTAAAAAATAAAGGTTCCTATTAAAACTTTCATTGGGTACTCCAGCACAAGACAGCTGAAAGTAAGCAGCTGAACTTTTTTTTCCTCCAAAACTAAATGTTGAGTTTGATCTGTGATAGGGCAGTAAAGGATTATAAACCATGTTGTGGGATTGCATACTCTTTTTGTTTTTATTGTTTTACAGAAACTTCATGAGCAAATCCAGGACTATACTCCATGTGTTCTAGCTCTCGTTTCTCCTTGCACAATTTGTTATGCGTGTTTTTCTTGAAGTTGCCAAACTACAAAACTGCTGACACTTTTTTGCTCCCAACATGTTGCACTTTAAACTTTAAATAATGACCCAAGATTTGTATAAATTTCTTAATATAATGTTCTTGTTTCTATGAAAATATTTTTTTTTCTATGGAAAACCATTTATTTTTGTAAATAACACTCAACTGTTATTTTTGATGCAATGTCCATGGTCAAAGGTAAAGACTGAGTGGCAGCTGGGAGATGTCAACGAGCTGCTTAATATGGTATTCATAATGTCATATTCTCTAAAAAACCCTTCTGTGTTCTTAAAAGTGTTATAAAAGTTCATAACACTAAATGAGTGATGATGTTTTCTGCTTTATTCAAGTTATATCAGCATCAGCCTAAACAATAATGTCCTGTTTCAATCACATCCTCTCCCTCACCCACTGCAATTATTGTTGGGGGAAACATGCAGAAAAAGTAGTTGTATAAAGAAATTGGGTTATTCCCATGCAGTTTGACTTAAGATCGCATTGGTGCAGAATGCAAAAATCAAAATTCTAGATGCTTAAGTGAGTGCTTCTATGAAGAAGCAGTTTGATGAACTGTAGGAGGAGAAATAACATTTTACTTAGGGTCTGCTAATTACAGAAGGTGTACTCTGCAATTTTTAGTCAAGTTCAGCTTGCATAAGAGGGGAAAAAAACCAAAAAGTCAAACTGAGCATATATAAATTGAGGCAGCTAGCTAAAGGGAAGTCAGAAAGAGCAGCTGAATGGTTTGTGATGCTGTGCAATCTGTTTAAAGTCATTGTATGAGACTCAGAACTGGAACGTGGGCTGCAAAGAAAAAGGCTTCAATTGGCTGACCTCTAGCTTCTTCAAATGGTGCAATGTATTAGTCTCGGTTTTGTCTAGATGAGAAGGCCATTACTGTGTCTTGCATCTCCCATGTAGCCTGTGTACCTGCATTTCTGTTCTGTGAAAAGCAAGCTGTGAAGGTGTGGAGCGCTCCTGCTTCCCCCAGAGTGGAACTGGCAAGTAGCCATCATAAGCGCTACTCTGCAAGAACTGCGGAGTACTCCTCTGTTTCCCCGGGCTTTGAAACAGTATCAGCAGACCAAAAATGAAAGGTGACATGCTGAAACTTCAGGAGGAAGGAAGTTGTTAATAACAAAAGGATGTAATGCAGAGGGGGAAAATAGATCAGCGAGGCTGTCAAGTTGAATGCAAAAGTAAGAAGGCAAGCCCAAAAAAACTGTTGAGAATCAACTTGCTAAAGGCCTAACACCTAGTAATAACTATGTTCATGATATCAAGGAGCTGAAAGTTTATCAGTGTTGGTGGGATCAGTAGCTGATCAAGACATTAATTAACAGTTGAAGAAAATAAAAACATCATATAAAAGTTAAGAGTTAGCAAGAGTTACTAATTCTGAAGTAAGTGTTTGTTTGCTTTTTAAAGGGAATATTTGTGGTAATTATAGCAACTTTAGGCCAAGAAGTCTGGATTCTGCATTGATCACACTTCAGAAGCTATAGAAGAAACTTTTAGCATATCTGCTAGTGTATTGGGGAAGGGTTGATACAGCTTTTCTTGAGGTTAATTTGCTCAGTCTACCAGAGGGTTTTTTAAATCTCATGATAACTTCACTATGAGGCATATGATATTAATTTGCATTTTCAGAATGCTTCAAATGGCTCTTAAAGAAATTAAAGTGTCCTGCAATAAGAAGCAAAGTCTTTCTACTTAATAGTCAGTTAATAATTAGAAAAGTTTAGAAATAAATTATCAGACTTCTCAGTAGAGGCATTTACAAACAGAATCACGTAGGAATCAGCTCTGCAGGCTGTCATGGTTAACATAAGATAATACAAACCAGCTTCTGTACTATTTATTGCTTCTCATATGTCAAGTTGCAGGAGCCATAAATGAAATTATGGGTTAGTAGTTTTAATTATATATATCATTATAATGTCTTCAAAGTTAACCTATACTTGGGTAAAATCTGAACTTCTAGTCTTTATAGTTATAGTATGTAGTAGTGATCAATTTATTTTTTACAGTAGCTGTAAGAAGACTTTGCTTGCCATTTTTAGAATCAAGGTAGCATATGCCATTTATATTTTTACATAATTTTATGGAAATTAGCACGTAGATTTGCCAAGTATGAAAAAAATAATTTGGCAAATGACAAATACTTAGGGATTCTACTGGTTTCTTTGAGATTTTGCAAACATTTTCTTACCCTGTGAAATACATTTCATATTGATTGCCACTAAAACTGAGATTTTCCCATTGTTCTTAATGATACTAAGAGCTACATGGCCTTACCAGTAATCTTAGTTTTAAGATCAGGGTTATTAATTTGGGGTTAGGGAGGAATTGTCTAACAGATTAGGCTAAAAACAGTTGTACTTCTTTAGTCTGTAGCTGTGAATGAGGTTCACTTTGCTAGGATTGTCTGAATCACTGGATGTATTTCTCTGTAAGAATAGGCTGGATACTTGGTGCCAAAGACAGAAATAGAATGCTAGGACTTGGGAGGAATTGAATGGTGAATGTTAATATGTTACTTTCTAAGCTCCTTGCAGAAGTATCTTCTAATTAGCACCAACTGTCACACTGAAATTAATAGGAATGCAAAACATCACACTCTTTATTCAGTCTTTATGTAATACAACCCTTTTTGCCTAATTGCCTTTGTCTTGTCTGTTTTTCAGACTACAAATCCTAATCTTACTTGGGACCACCAACTACTGTTGCAATGCAAGTCATATTTAGAATTATTAGGAAGCACTCTCAATGTCTAATTTGTTTTACAGATGCTTAAATACTGTTGTAAGTATATTTACACTAGAAAAAATGTTGCTTAAATGTTCTAAATTTAGGGGTGGAAGAGCTTTGTGAAGACTTATTACTTACACATATTTAGCATTTTGTTGTGAATTTTGCCATTAACTTCAATTAAACATGTTGGTACTCTAGTGGAAATGAATATGTAAGTCTTCACAGGATTGTGCTTTAAGTGGTGAGGAAACAGGTGAATACATTTGGCAGAGTGCAAAGTAACAGCCTGTGTAATTATCTGTGGTCAGAGCATGCAAGTGATCTGCATTGCAGGACTACAGAGCAAACAGCCAGCATATTTTGCACCCTAAATGGTAAATAAAGTTCATTTTCAGATAATCACAGACATACATCTTGTAAATTCAGTGCAAATAACAAAGGTGTAATATTAGCCGCAAATGACTTACACTAGGATTTTGTTGATGTTTTAAAAGCTACTGAGAATTAGATAAAAGTCTGAAAATACTTCAGTAGCTAACTATTTGTAAACTCTTTTGTCTTATTTACTTAGTACCCTGATTTCTCATACAGTGTTACTCTGCTGTCAAGCTGTGCTACTTACTTATGATTGGTATTAATAGCATTTACATTCATTGATATTTATGAGTTAAAAGTATACATGAGTTTTTAGAAACAGTGTCACGTATCAGGGTCAAAAATCAGGGGTAAAAACCAGAAAGTTTCTGGGCTGCAGAACAGCTAGAGAAATTGAACCTGGGAACTATGTTTCCCAACAAAAGATTTGATTTGAATATAAAATTCTTTTCAATAAACGTGGAGAAAAAGGTGCAGGCAGTGTGAGAATGTAGTGTGACAATGAAGGATGCCAGAAGTATCACCTGCATCTTCCACGCTTTGTTTTGCCATTAGTGATGAGGGCAGAATCTGTGCCATAACCCTCCAAGGTGTGAAATGCTGATAATGCATTTGACCCAGTTGGATCTGGCAGAAAGGCCTGTGGTGTTGGCTGCTGTGTGCATACTGTGTCTTCAGCAAACCCAGCCCCTTACATGTTATGTGATCTGAAATAGCTGTCAATAAATAATAACCTCAACTACTGTATTTGTTTTAGTTCTTCATTTCAGAACTCTAGGATAGACCTTGGCTTATTTAGTCCATCTGTAGCATCACTCTTTGATAGGGTTGTGCAGGAAAATGCAGATCTCAACCAGAACAGGGTTGCTCAGCGCATTGTCCATCTGTAAATACTGGCTTCTTGCCTTCTGCTATAGACTTCACCCTAATTTTGGCAAGGAGGTAAAAGAGTTCAGCTTTATTTTCATCAAGTAGTAGAAATTCTTGCCAGTTTAGTAATAGATGGATTGGCAGTATTCTTGATGCCCATTCCCCTGCTTCCAGTCTTGGCCTTGAGATTTGGCAATATAAGCTTCCTGTGCCGTGTATAACCATCATTATGCTACAGTTTTGATCTCTAGGCATGGGAAAGAAAAAATTATAGTAGATTGCAGTTATTCAATGGGCATGAGGTTTAAGTATTTTCAAAATAAACATTTTATAAAAAAAAAAAAACTCTAGCATTCTTGAACATTGCTCTCAAGAATCCCATTAATTCAGCCTGTTGTCAAGGTATGCTTTCCCCTTCAGTAATAATAAAGTTGGTCTGGTTCTTACTTTGTAAGAAATTTTGCCGTCCTAAATTTGGCAGGCTGTAGGTAGTTTTGTGAAAGGGAGCTGATGCTTTTCAAGAAGAATTGCAGCTTGCAGTTCTATGCAAGTGACTAGCTGAACAAATAAAGTTCATTTTGCTTTATAGTCTGTTTTAAAGGTTTGGGTTTATTTTGCTGGTTTTTTTTTTGTTTTTGTGTTTTTTTTTGTTTTGTTTTTTTTTTTTGTTGGTTTTTTTTACCATAGTGGGGTAGTGGTGCCATGGAAAACTTGAATGCATGGAACAGGTCTAGAGTGTGCAGTCAGATTAAGGGCTTTGGTTTAAAAAACCCCAGGCTGTTGTTCTGCTCAGAATTTTAGAGTTCTACATAGAACTTTAAAATTAGTCTGAGAGATGATATCAAAAGAGTTTTGAGAGATGTGCATGTGTTAAAAGTAAAAATTTTCTTATAATGCCCTTGGCATGTTTTAGATTTTTGAAGTGGTAATTTTTTGAATAAAAATTGTCAAGGAATATATGAAAATAGTTTAAAGATGGTAAGACATAA
Source organism: Urocynchramus pylzowi (assembly GCA_013397555.1). NCBI lineage: Eukaryota > Metazoa > Chordata > Aves > Passeriformes > Fringillidae > Urocynchramus > Urocynchramus pylzowi. The sequence continues at coordinate 2,052,603 of VZRH01006717.1, read as the reverse complement.
TGATATAATACTGTCCATAAGAAAGAACAGATGACAGTTGTACATTCTTGTTACTTCATTCCTTCAGCTTTGTTGGAGTTCTGAAGACAGAACTGCATGCTGTTTTCAGGGTAAAGGAATGTGTCTTACTGTTTCACAAATGCAATAATGCTTGCCTTTTGTTCAAACCTCTTGACTGTTGTGCCTCTGACCAGTTGACACAATACTCACCACTGATTTGAATCTAAGCAAATTCTGAAATACAACAGTTGTTTGCTCTAAATTCTGGAAAAGCCCATCTAAATGTGCTGAGTAACTTCTCTGTTGTTAATGAAGTTATATTTTTTTTTTTTTGCTGCAGCGTGTTTTGCATGTTTATAAAGTAATTTTAAGGTTAATGACTATGAAAAGGTCTCAGTGGAATTTGGTTATGCTGTAGCAGAACATATTCATGCTTCTTGCAGATCTCAGTTTTGTCTATCTAGTGATGTACCTTATTGTTAGTGTTTAACCCGAGTCAGCAACAAAGTACCCATGCAGCTGCTCACTCGCTTTCCCATCCTTTCTCCCTGCTGTGGGGAGCAGAATCTGAAAAAAACCCCCAAACAACCATGTGGATTGAGGTAAGAACAGGTTAATAACTGAAACAAAATAAAGTAGGATAATACTAATTATGACAACGATAATAATGGGGAGGGGAGTAAAGAGAGAGTAAGAGAGAGAGAGAGAGAACCTGTTAATCCTCTGAACTCTCAGGAAAGGGTTCTGCTGCTAAAGAGACAAGACTTAACAAAATCCACCAATATCCCACCTAAAACCCCCAAAAGTAACACGAACAATACAAGGGAGGCTAAACTCAACAGCTACCCGACCCTGCAGTAGAAGCCATCACCAAACCCATTACCCCATAATAAGGTTAGAGATTGGATCCAATTGCCAATCCTCCCAAAACAAAACACAAAGACAAGAAAAGCACAATCTATGCCATAATAGTTCCTACTTGGCTTCTCTCCAAGGCCTACCCTGATAAACTATTGCTGTTAAATCTCAAATACAGGACCCACCCCCC
>VZRH01006717.1:1879909-2050664 GCA_013397555.1 Urocynchramus pylzowi | reverse complement strand
CCCCCCCCCGCAAATAAACATTAACCCTCCTATATTATTCATCCCAATAGGAATAAACTCCTGTTTATTCCAAGTGGAATAAAACTGAAGAGAAGCAAATGTTGCACAATGCAATGACACACCACACTGTTGCCCAGCCTGTCCCACAGAAGTGATCAGTCTGTCCCAGATGGTTCCCCCTAATTCACATACTGGGCAAGATTTCAATGAGATGGTATTCCTTTAGCCGGTGTGGGTCAGCTGGCCTGGCTGTGCTCCCTCTCAGCTTTTGTGCATCTCCTCACTGGCAGAACATAGGAAACTGAAAAATCCTTGATTTAGAGTAACACTACTTAGCAACAACTAAAACATGAGTGAGTTATTGACATCAAAAACACAGCATTGTAGCAGCTACTAAGAAGAAAATTAACTCTCTCCCAGGTGAAACCAGGACACATATAAGGACTCTTAAGAAGTAACAAATGTGCTTTTTTGCCTTTAAAAAAATCTCTCTGTAGTCTTCTGAGCTCAAGTGTTGTTAAGATGTTTACTTAGGATGACTGAGTTCTTTAATAATGGGAGGGTTTTTAAAGTTACTTAACCCAAGTTTACATTTGTAGAAATGAAAATTTTGCCTGTCTGAAAAAATGAGTCATTGTTGTCTCTAGAATTGTAGAACAACGAGCTGTCATATGGAATCATAGGAATTATTTGGATAGAACCTCTGGAGGTCTTGTGCTCAATCTGAATAGCCAAGCCACATTTTTAGTGCTGTTGCAATAATTTGGAATTACACTTTGAGTTGCTTCTTGGTAGCATTTTAGCTTCTCTTTGCCAGATTGACTAAACTTAATTCCCACTAATCTGTCTAATCTGTGTAATTCCACATTAATCTGTCTTCTTTGTGCATTTGCTCTGGGCCCCTGACCATCTTGGTACTCTTTACAAGACCCTTTCTGATTTTTCAACATTACTCTTCAGCTAGAGATCCAAAACTGAACACACTGTTCCAGATGCAGAGTAGGAGGTAACAGTAACTTGCCTGGATCTCTTGGGCACCCTTCTTATTTTCCTTAGTCCTCAGGTTTCTTGGGTTCTCTGGGTTGAAGCTCTGACATTGATCGGATTAGCTACTCCTTGTGATACAATGCTCTCTACAAATTTCTTGGTGTGTAGGCTGTCTCATCATTCAGGGTGCTGATTTAAGAAAAAAAACCAAACCACAACACAATTTAAAATCAACCATTTGGGCCCCAATATTAACCTCTTTGGTATTCTGGTCTTTACAAACTGCTAAGTGAATATTGACTCATGTATTGTTGCTTTTTGATCTAGGCAGAATGCCTCATTTTTAACCAAACAGTTTACTCTTCCACTCTGTGCTTCTCAGCTTCCAGACAATGCTGTATGAGATGGTACCAAAAAATCTCACTGAGATTTGGTTCCATGAAATCCATAGTTTTTCCTTAGCTACCTAAGTAGTCATATCATTAAAGTAGGCAGTGAGGTAATTGATAATTTGACCTTGGTAAAACAATGTGGGCTATTTCTGGTTACTTTATTGTTCATCTTGTGTTTACTCTAGGAGGGCATGCTCCATATGGGCTTCTTTGGTACTTTGTAGTTAAGGTTATCTGGCCTGTTCTGTGGGTCTCTTCACTTTACCTTTGTTAGGGATTAGCCTTTTTTGAAACCTTAGGACCCCTCAAACACCTCAACTGCTAGAATTTTTGGTAGCTGTTAGCAATCTCATTATCACATTGGCCAACCTTTTCAGCTACCTTAGGTGAACATCTACCTCCAAGGGTCTGAATACAGGTATACTAAGTATTCCAAAACTGTTGATCCCACAGTGTTAGTTTCCCTGCCCTTTCCCAAATCCTGTCAGTACCTTGCAGTTATTTGGGAGCAAGCTTTGTCTGTATGGAACAGGAAAAAAAGACACATTTCAGTCTTTTCTGCATCACTATCACTGGGCTGTTTTTACCCATCCACCAGAAGAATCTTGTTTTCCTGAACTTGCTTTCTCACTAACAATACTCATAGGATATTTTCTTGTTGTCATTTATGTTCAGCAAAACAAGTCTTCCTGAGTCTTGTCAGTGAGTGATGCTTTTATTCTCCTCCTTTGTTGCCTGTTTCTTTTTGTATGTTCTACTCTTTTCATCTTGTAGAAAGAGAGCATCCTATCCCTAACTGTGTGGATAAGCACGTTTCAAATTCCTGTGAAGAGCAGAGGGGAGAATGTTTCTAGGATTTGCTTTGTTAATGGAACTCTGTGTGACTTAGTGTTTTTATATGGCTTGTCTATAATTAAACAAATTGTGACAAAGTAAAAGGGATTAGAAGAAATATCCACAATAAACCTTCCTACTCCTATCAATGTGCAGGGCTTGGAAAGGATGTTTTAAGCAGCTTCTTACACTTGTATTTCTAGTCAGTCATGAACATCATTTTACCTCTGCAGACTAGGAGAAGTCTGAAGTTACTGTTTGAGCTGAATAGTACCAATTATCATTAGACTTGAAAACATGGTAGTTGAGAAAAATGAATTATGGAGGAGGTTTCAGCTTTAAGTGGCAATGTATTAATGCCCCTTAATAAAATCTAAATATTCTTTCTTCAGTTATTGAATTCTGTTTCAGGATCAATGGCTTCCATACTTAATCTTTCTGGGAATAGAAATGTGTGATCTTAAGAGCCTAAGTCCTCCCCTTATACATGATTGTTATTTATCCATTAAAAGAAGTGGAATACTTACTATTGATTTGTCTTTGTAGAACATAACAGTAGGCAACTAGAACTTTGTTTTCCAAAGTAGACTTTGTGTTCCTGTTCTGACTATTGCCTATTCCCTGTCCATGCCTGGAGCACCCATAGAACAAGGATACTTTGGATGTGAGAGCACTAGAGACTTTCATTAGACTGAACTGAAGCTCTTGTTTGGTGCTATCTGCCAGTAATGGACAGGGAAGTCTTGGATCAGTTGATATTTTCTAGATAGACAAAAAGAAGATCTGCCCAGCAGAAATTGAACAGTGCTCCTAGGAGCCATGATATTTTCATGGCCAGAAAATATATTATATGGAAGACAATTAAGAGTGATAAAAGTGTGCTGTTTTTCAAAAATTACTCTAACAACACAACTCCTTTAATCTGCTTTCCAGTGGAGAGGTTATTTAAACATAACTTTATAGTCATCAGCAGTAGAGTAATAGTATTTTTTTTTAACATAGAATTTTTTTTAATTTTGCCTTCCTCAGTATCCTCTACTGCTTAAATCCCACTAGTGATACTTGTATACATTTTCTGTGAGAAAAAAAAGATCTACTTGTTGAGTTGAAAATTTCTTTCATGCAGTATGAAAGATGGTCATATATGTAGCTCTCAAGGGACAAGCTGTGAGAGAGTTCTAGTTTCAATTTCGCTAAACAAAAGAATAAATTATTTTTAGGGAGATAGTTTGCTGTAATTAAGTTCTTAAATCCCATGTAAATGGAGTTTGTTATGATGAGTAGCTATTTATTGACACTTGTGGTCAGGCAACTAAATTTTCTGCTGATAAAAGTCTTATTTTTAGTAGTATGTCATTGGATGATTTGCAGGTACATATGCATTTGTCTTTGTGATATGAACAATTTTGAATAAGGACCTCCTCCCACCCCCATCAAATAACTCAGTTTTATCTCTGACATGCTTCTGCCATCTTTATTGTTGCTATGCTTTGCCTGTGTCTTGTAATGTTTTTGGTATGCTTAAAAGATTGCAATTCCCAGACTTGTCTTCTGCAGCAGACAGACTCCCTTAGGTCCATTTCTCAACTTATAATGTTAAAAAGAACACATAACAAGTCCAGATACTTTACTTTTTCATTCACTGAAATTGCTGGCAGGGACAGAAAAGGACTTCTGATTTGTGAAACATTACTTTGGCAGGAGCAGAGACAGGAGTGGCTGTTAGATGTTAGACTTTCAAGGGAGCTGTGAAGAGTCCAGAACAGCCTTTGCTATGTTCTCTGACTTGTTTAGATTTACTTTTTTCCTGAAATAATTACAGTTTTTTCAGATGCTGTTTTCTTTTATGTAATACTCTGAGTGGATCATTTTTATTCCAGAGATCTTTACAAGTAAAGCTTCCTCTTCCAGGATCATTTTCCTGTGCCTTGTGTTACTTCTTGATAACATGGAAAAAGGTCTAATTACAGATAGTAAATTAGTCTTTGCAACCTGCAAACTGTTCTAGAGACATGACTAATTTTTTAATGGCAGTGCTTCTAGAAATTGTACAAGAGGGATATGAACCAGGCACAGTTAATGCTGGTATAGAGATCAGTATTTCTGCTCTGAATTGCCAAGCACACATGACATACCTTATACAGAATATCCCCTGGGTCACTGAGTCATATTTTAATATCACACCCTGCTTCTTATATCCCACAGTGGGTAAAGTCAGCTTTATAACTCAATTTTTTTTATAATTACAAGGATTATGGACTATTGTCTGTATCCTGTATTACTTATTATATTACAATTTATTTGTTCTTGATTGAAATTTGATAAGGAGTTGTCTCGAAGATAAAGCAGCATTGAAATCAGAAAGATTGAATGGGAAAATATGATGTTTCCTTTTGCAGCAATTGTTGTTCTCCCTCTCCTTTACTGGGTGTTTGTAAAGTCCAACTCCCTGTTTGTGCCAGCACAGCAGTTTGTAGAACTGCAGTGTAAGTTAGATTAGTGTATCCTTCATGATTTTTTTTGATGGTTTCATGATTGTGTTTGACAATCTGTTGTTTATAAAATTGCTGCAGAAATTGTTCTGTTGGCATAGCAAAAGGGGCAGTCAAGGTGGGAGCAAGAGACAAGAATTTGACACTCTAAGGTGACATTTCTGCTAAAGTTAAGTTACAAAGTATACTCATGACTTTATTCCTTGGGCTTTGAAAGCGATTTCTTCAAACTAACTGTACTGGTTTGAAAGCAAACCAGTGGGAGATCTTAAGTCAAAACTACAATTTTAATAGGAAAATTAAAATAAAATGCAGTAGTACAAAACCACTCCGATTAAATGTTGGCTGCAGTCCTCCTGGAGTGACAGATGTGGTTCTGTTGAAGCAGTGATCCTGCAGAAAGGTGTAGTTTTCTTCTGAAGGTCCAGTGGTGGTGTAGATGGGCCTGGTCTTCCTCTGGGAATCCAGTGGAAAAAGGCTGCCTGTGGTGTTCCAAAACTCAGATTATATCCCGGTAGGAATGCTTGGCTCCCCCCGGATGGAGCATCTCACAATGGGATGATGTAATTTGATCAGTCATGCAGTGAGACCCAATGGCCCATTAACAGAAGATGTCTCCTGAAGGGAGGATGGGTGTTGGAAGAGATAACACTGCCCCACCTGGTTTTAACAGATGGTGATAGAATACATACTTTTGGTTACATCTCGCATTGCAATCTAAGACACTAACAGACAAAAAGACTTGTCGTGGAAACCGCTCCAATACTTCCTTCATCTGATCAAGTTTTAAAAGACCTATATTTCTACACATATCCTGAGAGAAAATTATTAAGTTCTGTGGTACAGAACTTTCACATCAATCTGGTGTGTGCCTAACCATCCTGAATCCCTTAATCAGTGACTGGAATCTTCCTTGGTAATGCAGGCATAAAAAGCACATCAAAAAGGGTGTCTATGTATTTGGAATGCCTGTGTATCTTCCACCCTGCCAGATGAATACCTTAGCAAAGATGTTAGAATCTGCAAGATCTGACAGGAAGAGATAACCTCCTTGAAGGAATTCTGTTCTCTAATGTCTTTTGTTTCCTGCTTACCTCCCTATGTATTTGAGGAATATTCCTGGGATGCTTGTGACCTAGCAATACTTAGCTGCTCTAAATGGCCCTGAAAATACACTGGAAGTTCCAAGATGCATCAAAATTACTTTTTGAATTGTTCTAAGAACTGATGCTTCATTATGTGATTACATAGTCTGTAGTGGCTGTTGCCTGTCTTGGTATATAATGGATGTCATTTCTCCACTGATCTCTTCCCTTTTGGTGGAACACCTCTAGGTGTTTGTCAGTTAATCAGGACTGCTTACAACAGGTTGAAGTACAGAAGTAAAAATATGTTTAAAACAAACTACTTATTTAGAACCTGAAATAGTTCTTGAAGGCTTCTGGTTTTCCCTTTGGGGAAACACTAGTTTTAAAAAAATAGTAAATAAAAGTAAATAGAAAAGTCAGTAGAAAATGATATGGCTACATAATTAGCAGTAGATCAATAGTACCAAACTGGGAAGTTGGACTGAGATAATTAAAAGTACTCAATTGCCATTGAGAAGTTTCTTTTAGAAGTGTACCTTGTAAAACCTGGTCTAAATATATGGTGCTTTTTCTCCCTCTTAGATCTGAAATACAGTCAAGTGAAGTGTTTCTTGAGATAATTCTTTTAATTTGAAAACCTCCACTGTGGAATAATGCCCACTAATTCATTAGTAATGGTGAATCCTAGGAACATGTATGGTATGTAAGAATCTCACAAAGTGTGACGAACTTTGTTCATCTTTATGAAAGACAGATTGTCTGCCCACCAAAGATAAATCATCTTTGAGCTTTAAATGGGAAAAATATATGTATATAAGCTGTTCTGTTCTGTTGGACAAAAGTGTAAGCAGTTGCTGAGCATGCTCTGGTTACTTGGTGAGTCTTTCAAGGATATGTGCTCCATGTAATTAAGCATGCTGGATCGAAGAGCTTTTTATCAGAAGCAAGCGATTTTGAAACAGAACAGAAGCTATAATAAAAAATTGCAAATGAATCGAATTTTGCCTCATGGTTGGTGCCAGAAATTTGTCTTCAACAGGTTTTGCACAAAACACTAAATACTTCATTTTGATGTTTGAGAACATCTGCCAAAGAAAAAGATAGCTGCCCACATGTGTTTCTCTCTGCATCCCATGGAAACTTTTTGATGTTAAGACATTTCCTTCTACTCTTCTAAATTCACTTTTGACATGCACCTTTTTAGTCTGATATTCTACAAATTGTTCTAGCTGTTTGTTCAGCTAGTCACGCCTATCCCCTTCTTTTCACTCATGATATGGCCTAATATTTCAAGTAGAAACATGTATTCTTCATGACTTCTCTGATCCAGGGGATTTTTTCAATCTGTTGCCTTGTTCAGAGGAAAAATGATTTTGTTATATTATGTTGCTTCCTTCCAGCATGTGTCTGGTTTTCATGATTGCTTTGTTTCCTTGAACCTCTGATCACTAGAACTGAAAGGTGCTTTCAGTTTGGTAGTACCTGTTCTATAAGAATGAAGGAAATGAAACATTTGCTGCTGAGTACTACCTAAAACACCCATTTGGGTACCATTTTCTCTCCATTCCTTGCCCATGATAGGGGTTCATTGAATGAGAGGTTTTTTGGGGTGGATGGTATCAAGAGGATGTTGGTATTATTTCTTCCCCCTTAAACCAGTTCAGAAGTAGGATTGAAGGATATGACAGGTCAGTCTTTTTTCCTATGTAGTTTATCTACTCTCATAATTTTTTATTTCCTTGCTAAGCTTCTTAATTATGAATCTGTACTTCCCTGTAATCTGTAGAAATTTTTTTGAGGAAGCAATACATATGTTGGCATCAGCTAAAATATGCATTTTTACTTTTTTGAGGAATTTGGTATGGTGCATATTCTCCTCACTGATATGTAACATAGAACAGGTTTTGGATGAGGAGGATATAGAATAATATTTTGTTTCAAGCAGTTTTGAAAGAGGTTAATGGGCCACAAAATACAAGACTACCACAAAATTTTGGATGTAGTTTTGGGGTTTTTTTGATACTTTTGCATCATCTTACCAAAGCCTGACAGCAGATACAAAACAAACTCGCTTTCATACTACATAAGCATAGTATCTTTAGGTAGCCAGATAATGCAATACAAGAATTTGCAGGGTAGATGTGATCTGCTGTATTTCTACAGAAGCTTCATGGTTGCCACTGTCAGGATGTTACTTGACTGATAATGGGAAGTCTTCCTTGCTGGCAACTTATCAATTGAGTCATTCATGATTATTAAAACAGAGGCTGCAACAAATATATGTACAGCTTGCTATACGGATTAATTGTGAAGGGTGAAGTTACCTATTTTTATGTCTGTATTTCTACATGATTTTGAGAAGTGAGTGAAAATGCTTTAGTTGCAGCTTGAAATAACCAAAATCCTTTATTTGATTGTGGATCATTAAACTTGTCCCAAATTCTCTCTTGTAAAGTATTATTGTTATGGTTCTGTGTCTGTGTATATGTTTATGTGTACACATATATTTATATTTAGGTTTTACTTGTTTGTTTTAAGTAAGCTGTAGGTATGTCAGATGTCAGAATTTTGGCACGGAGAGAATTCTTGAAAATTGGTCCTGGTGCTAACTTGCATACTGTAAAATTTGAGATACCACTTAATAATGAGAATGTCTTTATCTCATAATGTATGTAGGCTTTGTGTATGAAGAAAAGACTTTTCAAGAAATCATGATGGTTCTTGTAGCTGTTAGGGATCAAGAAAGATACAGAATAGAATTCATTTTTGCTTGTGTAAAATGAAGCAATAAAGGTAGATGCAGACCTCAAGGTCTTACATGATCTCTATAAACAATAGGATGAAAATATGGTTATGTTTTGGGACTGTTCTGGCATTGCACTGGCCTACTGCAGTTGTCGATCTCTTAGGGAGTACTTATGTGGGCAAACTGTGCCCAAACATGTGCTAGATTTTCAAGATGAGAGAAGGAAACAATTTACTGGCTAGCTTCATTTCTTTTCCTTGAGAATCACTGTTGTGTGTTCTAGATTAACTCCATGAGTTTGGGGTTATAGTAGTATATCTCAAACTTCTGGATATGCAGGAAATATTTTTTTAAAAAAATCTGTTCAGATCAATTTAACTAGAATTTGCCACTTTTTTTCCTTAAATTTCTGATTTTCAATCTGTTGATTTATGCAAGTGTTTACCAAAAATGGAACTCCCTGCAAATACTGCTGAACAGCTAAAAATGTTACAAGTGAAACTGTTGGTGAGGCTCATTTTTAGAGATACAGTGGTGCTTTATTACATTGTGTTGTGCATGGCTTCTAATAATGTAGATTTGGTGGGTTTTCTTAGTATTAGCTTTTCAGTTATATTAAAAATTTTGGATTTTTTTTTTTTGCAAGGAGAATTTCTTATTAAAATGCTTCAGGTATGTGGAAAAATTAATATTAGTGTTGTAAAGAAGAGGATCTTTTATTTTTATGTGATTCATACTTCTGTCAAACAAAATATGGCTCTTTAAATTATTTTCTTAGAAATATGCTGCATTTGCATTAGCATCCAAAATAGTTGACTTCTGGTAGGATATCAAAGTCATAAACAGCTTTCTGCATACTGTTGCTCATTAGTTGGGGATTGATTTCTTTCTTATATATTTTTTAATTATTTATTTGTTTGTTTGTTTGTTTCCTTTTGTGCTTATATTTCACTATGAAATGAATATTCTTTAAGGACATTATGTCTAACAGTACAGGCTAACTCTTCTGACCCATGCATTCATGTTAAATTGTAGTACCTATTAAATATGTATAATATTTTGTTAGAAAAGTCAGAAAATACAGAAATCAGAATTAAATGAACTAATTTTGCAGTTCATGCAAAACTACTATTGGTCATAATTTGATATTAAATAAGAACATAAAATCTTTATATTTTATCCAATTTTACATCTTTCTACTTCACTTGTCCCAGTCTTGATAGCAACTGGGACAAGTCACTTAAGCACAATGAAAAGTGCTTAAGAAGACAGCAGAAGTGTTCCAAAGTTGAAAGGTTCTTTGCTTCTTCAGGAACTTGATGGTCTTTTAGGACATTAGCATATAGGCCCCATATCAAGCCAAAATAACATGTGGTAGTTTTGAGACTGTTGCAAGGAAAAACAAACTACTTTTGGATTGATTGTCTTTTTGGTTAGTGGTTCCTGGCTGTGAGTGTTTGCACTCATACCATACTGCATTCCGATATATTTCCTTTGTGTGCTTATGAATTTTCTGTCTTCCTGAATATCTTAGGCCTTGTTTTGCATTGAATGGGAAGCACTTAAGATGCCAGTTATTCTGTTGTCTTTTTGTTCACATACAGTTTTATTAATTTTCTTTTCAATAACTATGTCTTCCTAGTAATTTGACACATTTTTGCTTAGGTAACCTATGCTTAGTTTTTAAGAGGCTTCTGAATAGGACTTGTTTATGCTGGTGTTGCAACAAAATAGTTTCACTTGTCATTGGTAATTGCTTTGAATTTTTTTTCAGTTATGAAATCAGCTATTTTATTTTGCATAACTGTGTGTTCATTGCGGTATTTGTAAAGAGTGCATTTGAGCTGATAAAAAGAGCCATTTAAATTAATGGAATTTAAAATTTTGAGTGGAGAAGACAGTAAGTCATGCAGAAAAGGTTTAAATCCCTTCTGACACAGTAGCAGGAAAAATAATCTTTCAGTAGTCTTTTCTTCTGGTTGTCAAATTTGAAGTACATGTATTACTTGAACAACTCACTTCCATTTACAGAAAATTTGTATCATATAACTGTATATATGAAAATTTAGTGTCTTGCATCAGACTAATATGTTATATTCCAAACGCTATACATTTTTTGATAAATACTGTATTCTGTAGTATCATCTTTATTAATATGAAGCACAAATGTGCATTTTTGATAGCATATCATTTGAATTGGGATGTCTTTAAGAATTGGAAAAAATGTAGGAGACTCATTGTATGGGGAAGGTTTGTGAAGTACATTGTATGTATAGTTTTGTGCAAATTTGTAGTGGTTAAATGGTCTTAGTTGCCATCTGCCATTTAAATATTATATATACAGACATATATCAGCAAGAGGTTTTGAACTGTTATGGTTTAAGTAAAGAAGGTTTTTGATAGGGGTACTGTATACTGTAATCCTGTGCATCTGTCCATGAGACTGTCCTACTAGCTTTAATAAAACTCTGCCTGTAAGACCGGTTTGAAAATATTTTCTTAGTATTCTGGGTTTGCAGGCTGTATGTATATTTAGAAAGAGTTGTCTTTAATTAGTCTTGTCTGATTCACTTGGTGATACAATATACCAATGAGTTTTTCCCATCACAACTGTTTCCATGGAGATGAGTAGTGACAATACTCAGCGAATGAAATGTGAAATTCATGGGGAGTTTAAAGGGAGAACACTCACTTTTACATCTTGTTGATTGGCAAGATTAATGGGAAACTGAAATAATGAATCTTAATGTCACTGTATTAAAACATTTGAATGATTGGTAGAGGGCTCCCGTTCTTTCCTGACATTTGCCTGTTTTCATTCCTGCTGTTGTGACTAAAACCTGACCCACAGTACTTTCTGTAAGTTTTTTGGCCCAGCAACTGACTGAGCTGTTGCACATGAAGCTTGTATTGGTATTGTCACTGATGGACAGGGAGTGGAGCTAGGGAGCTAGGGGGCAAAACTAATAGGGGAAATTTTTTGATGTTTAGTAGAGGATATAGTCACCCTAGTTTTAATACTTGTAAGAAAGAGGGGCAACCAGCCTCTTTTCTTCATGTTTATTCCAGTTGACCAACTGTCCAGACTATGCACAGTTTTCAGGCCCTAGCTGTATGTCTAGCAGTTTCTAAATGTCTAAATTAGCAGTTTCTAAAATCTGAAGTTGGTCCATGTTACTCAGAATACTAGAATTGGTTTCTAAATATCATGCTTCTATTTTCACCTACTAGTCAAGATCCTTCACGCCATATCAGAAGTTATTTTTGCAAGCTGGACTGTACAGCTGGGCCATTTCACCAATCTGTAGATAAATGCTCATAACTATTTTTAGGAGGAATATTTTTTAAAAGGGTATATTTATATACATTTTTCTGTGGAGGAAGAGTATAGCAGAGGTGGAATGCAAAACAGATAAGGAGGATTTGTATTTCCAGCACTACGGGACTGGTGCTCCCAGGAGAACAGTTGTCAGTTTCCACAGATGATTGTCAACAGCATATACATGGAATCCAGTACACGTTTCTTATGTAGGCTTGGCATTTGTATAGCTTCAAAGGACAAAGTATTGTTTCTGTCTGTCTGCTGTATGGATAGTGCATTGCATTCATCAGCACTCATGCTGGTTTCACTTTGCTTGCTTAGAGGTTTAGGATGCTCTTGTAGATCTTGTGGTTCAGTTTCTGGTATTTTTTGCCAGAATCTTACATCTGCTACCTTGAGACATCATGAGACAAATGCATGGAAGAAAAATCCCTGAGTGCAGTTAATACACACGTGTCACTTCTTGTTCAGGACATCCTTAAAGCAGAAAATTGGGGAACTGGGAGTGTGGTCTTGGAAGCATTAGGATGTAGTTGGTAGACAGGCTGAGGTATGGCATGATGACACAGCGATGTCAAGATGCTTGATCCACCCTGCCAAACAGGGAAAACTTCTGTTCCCTCCTTCCTGACTACAGAAGCTGGTTTCACATGTGGACCACGGTTTGGTTAGTCAAATTGAGGCTGTGGCAGAGCCATCCAGCATATATTCCCAGGCAGCAGTGATCATGTAATTTACATGCCTTGATACAGGTTTTACAGTTTTCTGACCCTCTATTCCACTTCTTACACCTATCTTTCTCTAACCCAGGCTTCTTCCAAGACAACAATTCACCCCTAATTACTTTCTCCTCGATTGTTTAGTCACACGGGTGCCCAAATTGGTATTTCTGATGGTGTTGCCACGGGAAGTTCACATTTATATGGTACTGCTTTAAGGTAGTGACAGTTTCTTGTGTCCTGCTCATTTATCTTAAGCTCATGCCTGGACCTATTTGGCACCATGGCCATTTTCTTGCAGCCCTGACAGGAGGTATAGGAATACCCTTGGAAAGGTCTGAGTGGTTTTGGTGGTCACACCTTCCTAGGTGTTCGTTATTGGTGATGATCTGAAGAGCCATATAAACACACTGAATCACAGACAAGTCTTTGCTCTGCCCACTTCAGCTATTCTTAGTAAGGAAATCATGCTGTGATGGAGGCTGGAGGCTATGGTTGTCTGAGTACTTTAATTCACTGTGCTTCTGGGCCATTCTTCAACTGCCTTTTCTTGCAAGTCTTCCAGTCTGTGTACCTGCTGCAGACACCCAACTCAGCTCCCCGCAGGCATGTACACTCTCCCTTTAGCTGCCTTCAAGCTCTCCTTCCCTGCTGAGAAGGTCCTGCAGAGCTTACCAGGCCCAATTCCTATTGGGGATGCTGGAATTGAGCCAAAGTGCAGCCACCAAAACACAGTAAGAACCAAACCTTCTTGGTTGTGCAGTATTTTAAATGGAATATACATGTAAAGAGCTGGAGTAAACAATGACTGAAGAAAATAATTTAAAGAATATGTGTAGTTGCAAGAGTTAAGGACTGGATGGTAACAGAAATGCTTCCACTGTACCCCATAATTCAATGTTTTATTCAGAACTCCAGACTGTTAGTGAATGTGCCTTCCAGATATGTTTTCTCCTTGTTTTTATGTCCTTTGTAAGGAAAAGTGCAGGAAGGCAGACTTTTCAATCACACATAGCAACAGTAAAGTAAAAGAGAAGAGGATTCCAGTTAGAATAATGATAATTCAGATAATAAGTATCACTCGTAAATGGCATTTTGTGGCAGCAGCTCTGCGGCCACAAAGAGCAATGCACAACTTTCCTAGGCATTGTCCTGTGAAAAGATCAGAGGAAAAAATGAGAAACAATTCTTATCTTCACTTGCTGCACCTGTTGTTGTGAACAGGTGGAATGTGTTATGGAGATTTGTTTGCCAAAGGGTGGTTTCTGGACTGGCCAGTGGTGATTGATGGTGTTTGGATTGAAGGACCAATTGGGTCCACCTGTGTCCTGACTGTCTGTAAGGGCGATGGGTTTTTTTAGTAAGTAGAGTATAATAAAGTGATTGATCAGCCTTCTGTGAATCATGGAGTCCATGCTAATTATTACCTGGCTGGGGCCTGTGGCATCAGCATTTCATCATTTTGTCTTAAGAAATCCATGGTGTAGTTGCTTTATTTCAGGAAGACTGGTCAGTAGGGCTGTTCAGATATTTGCGGGGGGAATGATGATAACTGAAATATGAACTGACTTTTAGTTCTAGTGCAAGCTGATTTCTAAAGGAAAAAATCTGTCTTTCCTTTGGCTGTATCATTTGCCTCCATGCTTAGGTTCAGAAATGGTACATGAATTCTAAACAGTAAAAATTCTTTCAGGATTTAGAAAGCAAGCCTGTTGGTTTGCAGACTTGTTCAATTTAGCAGGTATGGTTTTGTGCTTGAAATGCGAATTGACCATCATAGAGTGTTCATTTGTGAAATACAGCTGTTTTGATCTTGTACAAATGCATTGGATTTTAGGCACAACTTTTCTTTTTGGGGGATTTTCAGCAAACCTGTTGGTCAGTGAAGCCAGCAGATTGTATCACAAAGAACTGGTAGCAGAAATAATAGAGTTTTCAAAAAATGCAATATTAACTAGTGATTCTCTTATTTGGAACAATTTAATATACTGTTTTACAACAAATGTCACTGTGTTTTTATATTGTATGGTTTTGGTTTTGTTTTTGTTAATTACTGAGATTTGGTAAAGTATCATTCCCACTAAGAGAGAAGGAAATTCCTTGTGTTCTTTTATTTTTTTTTTTTCCCTAGTCAAAATTGACATTTGGAAAACAGTTCAATGTTTCATTGAGACAGTTCTAGTATCTGTTGACTGCAGCACTGTTTTGTGATGACATTTGGTTGACTCCAACAACAGTGGAGATCAAAGGGATTTTTTGTTTATTTATTTTGAATCTTATCAGCAACTCTAGAAAGCTTTTTGTGGTATTTGAGCTCTGCTAATAAATTGGTTTTGTAGTGGAGAGAACAATTGGTACGTTAGTGCTGTGAACTCTGAGTAATAAGTTTATGGGCACCCGTGTTAAGTTACCAACATCTCATGAAAAGAATAATGATGAAGTAAATATTGCTGTTCTGCATATTATGTGAACAGTGTTTATGCCTCATTAAAGTTTATAATCTCTGTTGTAATGCATTATTCCATTAATAGTAGCTTTCAAAAGTTAAGGAATAATTACATTCTCATTTGTTTTGACTCCCCTCATGCCTAGATGAAATTTGCTGACACTGGGGAGATGCTGTGTGTGTATGTTTTTATTCATTACTAAAATAGTTTGTTTTTAAGTCCTTAAGTGCCCCATCTGGATAGTCGTGGAATTGAAGTGGGTCTTGCTGTGCTAGATTGAAATGAAAAGATAACTTCATAAATGTGCAGCTCAGAATCCAGCAATGTGTGGGATGCTTGCATATTTGCTTGCTGCAGGAGAACTGAGAATGCTGATAGCAATTTGTTTATTGCAATGAACAGTTGCACACTAATGAGTGAGCTGTGTGACTCAGAAAAATACCTCAAATCTTTGCTTGGCTGCTAAGATGTGATGAATTTCCAGAACATCTCAAAGAACTGCACGATGCTTGTTTCAGTCCAGAAAGTGGAGGACAGTTGCCAGACTGAGAGGGAATCTGAAAGGAAGATCCTATCCCCTCAAAGGCACAAGCTATGAATTTGTTTTTAGGTCCTTTGTTTTTAGTATGTTTTATCCAGCAGATCTGAATTTCATTATTTCAGTGCTTCCTTGCTACAGTTTTATTTTCTTCAATAAAGAAAGCTGTAGAGATGCAGACCCCTTGCTATGGTTTTGTTGTTCTCATTTCAAGGAGAAAATTCTCAAAGTTCTATCTTCAAGTATTGACTGGCTTGTGGTCCTGCCTTCACAGTTCAGAGGGTTTTTTATCCGATTCTTTAGAGTAATAAATGTGGAAAGTCACAAATTGTGTATTCCTGTCTATTTTAAAGTGGATTTAATCTCAGTTTGATTCCAAGTCTAGTCACTGTACAAGTTTTTGCATGTATTTTCAGTGAGCATTGTATGTCTCCTTATCATGTATCTTGGCTGTAGCTCATTGCCTTGCTTTGGGTGTTGTGGTAGCTGTCATGTTGAACAGCTGCCTCTCCCAACGATGTTCTGTTCAGGGCCTGGAACTAAACTCCAATATGCATTTGTTGTGTAACTTAGTTGCTAAAAATCACAGCAGAGAAGATTCATCTTGCATTTGCTAAACAGATTTTTGGTTGAGTTTTGGTTTTGTGAGGGGTTTTTTTGGGGTTTTTTTACACCCTATTGGGAGTGAAGCGTTAACCATTGTAAGAGCATAAACGTTTTCTATTTAGCATTTGTACTGAGAAGTTTCCTAATTAGTCATCTTGATGTTTTTGAAGAAGAAATCTTTAACATTTCACTGCAGGGAAAGAAATCTCTGTTGTTGCAGCAGATGCTCTATCTGCCTTGTTAGTAAAGGCAGGAGTCTTTCATATGCATTTAGTAGCTCTTGATGGTAAAAGCAGTTTTTGTAAAACACTTAAACCAGAAAAAAAAATTCCCAAATGTACTGTTCCACTTCTTTAGGTGAAAGAGGAATTTTCTTAATTCCTTTAGCTTTTTAACTAATCAGAAATCAGTCCTGAAAAATTTCACTAACAGTTGCTTAGGCATTGCAAATTCTGAAAGCAATTCTGCAAACAATTAGCTTGAAAATGCTGTCCTTTATTCTGTAAAGTTTAATGTATCTATTAATACATTTGTCTAAACTGACATTTATGACAGTTTAGACAAATGTATGAATAGATACATTAACTATTTGTCTAAACTGACTCATTTGTCTAAATTAAAGCCAGTGTCTGTAATATCTTTGTGGCTGTCTCGTCGTCATTTTAAACACATGCTTAAGGTCTTGACGGGTGAGAGGCTAGATAATTGTAATTAACACTTTACTATTGCTAGGCCTGACTGATGGCCAGTTTCACTAAAATTTTTAGAAAACATCACAAGTTACTTAATCAGAAATCAAAATCAAAGCAGACTATTTCTAAATAATTATTATACTTTTCATAATATCTCGACAAAAAAGATAATCGGACTTTCAAAAGTATGATGTTAAGGAAAACAAACATTTCTGAAGCATATTACTGTATAAGCAAAATCATCTCTTGTACATATTTGTTCATAGTAAAGTTGGAGTTCATACCTCCTTCCATTGTAATTTGTTCTGATACTTCTCTGATACTGCTTCTTCATGTTATTTGTGCCACCTTACTGTTTTTTTACTACTCTACTGTCACATTCTCTCTCAAGCACTTGTAATATGTTTTATCTGCTGAGAAGTTATGCATGGAAAGGAAATCTAGTCACTGCATTGGCTTTTTAAAATTTCTCCTCAAAATTTGCTTAAATATCTGAATCTCAGAATACTGTTTTGCTGTAAGTGAAAACTTCTGATTTTGTTGGGTGATGTCAAATACTTCCTCTTGTTTTCTTCCTGACTTTACAATTCAAACAGGATATTTTTGGCTTTATTTTCCCTGTCTCTGTAAACTAGCATTTCTTACTAGATGGAGATGAATGTTGGAAGGACTGAGAAAAATGTTAATGCCTTTGAAATATTGTATGCAATGGACTGGTTTCCTTCTGGGGAGTAAAGAGGCTTTGTGGTGTGTGTTTGCTTCATGTTTTGTTTAGCTTTGCTGCTTGGAAGTCATGTGGTGAAGTTGATTATAAAACATGTGGACTGAATGTAACCTTGTGTCAGAGTTTATTCACCTAGTAGTTTCTCACCTGCAGTTCTTTCCTTAATAATGCTGCTAATAAGAGTAAATTCATAGTGTAGATAAGTCAAAGGAGAAAGCATTTTAAGACATGCTGCTTCATCTTTGATGCATGTTGCTTTGCCTTGAAATTTTCAGTAGGAACCCTAACCATGGTGCCTAGCCCGCTACATATCTGAAGTCTCATGAAGTTTCTGCTTTTTCATATGATGGGTTTCAAGGATTAATTACCCTCTAGTTTTCCCAGAAGACAGTCTTCCTCCTGATGCATTTGGTCTCAATATTTGTAGAATTTGTAAAGCATGTTTGGGACTCCTAGGTGAGAATTTCCTCTCTTACATCACAGAAGATACAAGTTTTATTATAAATAAATCAATAAAAGGAATTTTAATTTCTACTGTTTAAATAATTATTCTTTTAGTTCAGCATTAAAAACTATGCATACTAATTATGCTCTCCTGGCTCCCTTGGACTATAATAATTTTGTTACAGACTGCCAATTTGCTATACTGTTTCCTGATGATTTTTCAGTGATGTGGGAAAGCGACCTTGCTGCTACTTCTAGTGTTGGAGCCCCAGCTTTAAGAATGGGTTCTGCAACCCCTTCTGCAAATGATATGATTGTTCGTAAAGCATTATAATAAATTTTAGAAAACCCTCTGCTCAAGAACATTAGTCAGTACTAGCTCCATAGTTGTTGGTGTTGGGTTTTTTTTTTATGTCCAGTGTTTTTCATAAATGCCTATTAAAAGAGTTCCTTGCATCAGCATCATGGAAAGCATGTGCAAATGGAGGCACTCCTGGCCTTGGTGAAGGCCAGCTGGGCCTACAGATGACTGGATTGTGGGTGATCCTGATGTGCTCTGCTCTAACTTGGGTGTTATGGGACTGTGGCCTGGATTGGAAAGGTCATTGCTCTGCCCACCTTTTACTGCTAGAAGTAGGGACCATCAAATAAACGGAGAATTTAGCGTAGTCGTACTCAACAAATGGAGATGGTTCTTGGCATACAACAGAGTGCAGCTTCTTGTGCTATGGTCTTGTGGATACTGAGTGTTTTATGTTTAAAAACTTGATGAAAGAAATACTCACTGGAGAAAATAAGGATAAATACTTCTTCAGATCTTTGGGGGCTCAGAAAAATTGTATCCTGACATAGTGTTCCTTAGCAGTATCACTGCATGCTGGGCTTAATATTACTGAGATGTCTACTGTTTGCCTCTGTAAGAGAGCCTGAGCTCTGTAAACATTTGTCTAGTGGAGCACAATCATTCTTTTGTTCTTAATGGAAGGTTACTTAAATACATGGGGAACAGCAGTGGTATTCATGTTATGGAATGCTCTTGATCTGATATTAAAGAAGAAAAAAGTTACTGCTATCATTATTACAGTATTCTCAGTACAGTTCATTTAGCAGCAGCAATTGGTTTTGGTTTCCCCCTGTGCATCTCGTAGGTAATGATCTTTCATTCTGTTCAGTTACAACACCGTGAGAGCAAACCAAGAGATCACATGCAGGATTAGCTAGGGAGCCACTTCACATTCTTCCTGATCACTTATGGGGATTTTTTTTGTCTATGATTTTTCCCACAAGGTTTTCTACGCATGCAGTGTAAAAAATACAATATTTTTAAATTTAGAAGTAAACCATTACTGTTTTGTTTCTGGAATAACAAGGTACAAGAACAAGGCACAAATGAGCACTTGTTTCAAGATAACTGGTGTCCATCAGAAGTAAATAATTTGTATGCTTTTGCTGTGCTCCCACAAATAATGTCTGGTTTACAATGGCCAAACATTTGAAAAGCAAGAACAAGCTGTAATAAAAAAGGATAAATGTGAAAAGGAAAGGTTTTCAGCCAACTTGCAGGTGAAGATGCAGTTCCATTTGAAGTGAAACTTGAATCTTCTTGCAATATGCTCCCAACAATGCAGTTTTTCATTTGAAATCCATCTTTCACTTTTTCTGCTTTGTCCTTTAAGACTTGACCTACCCAGGAGAAACAGTTGCATGTAGTTGATGTGCTATTTTTGTAAACTTAAACTTGGAAAGAAATTTGCTATCTAACTCTGCTTGGGTGATTCAAGAGTGGGATCACACCCTAAATCTAGTAGTTTAAGGTAGCTAAAACTAAATTTGACATAAAGCTATAGTTAGATCAGCGGAAAGCTCATTATAATCATACAGATTTAGTAAAAAGTACGTCCAATTTGTAAAAACCCAATAAAATAGTTAATAGCTACTGACAAGACAGTACTTTTCCTTTTGTTTTAAAAATAATTTATCAACCTGTAAAGTCAATATCTCTCCGCAGCGCACATACCCCTTTCCAATTTTCACGAATTAAAGGTGGAAGAGGGAGCAATACTACTGTTTCATAAAATCCTGCATTCCTTCCATCTAGAAGGCTTTATGTGTTGCTCATTATGATCTACCTGTCTGATAGTAGTAGGCTATTTTGAGGAATGAAGTTAATTTTGTTTCCTTACACATAGTTTTGCCATTCCTGAAGCAAATGTCAGCTGCTTTATCAAAACTCACATTCTCATTTATTTTCCTGTTTCTTAAATTCACTGAATTGGCTAAGTTTAAAATTGGTTTAATAAATTATTTGCATTTAGGATGTGCTCTAGAAGAATTTGACAATTTTTGAGTCTGTGTGGTTTTTATATTTGGGGTTTTTTGTGTATCCCACTTCCAACCATTCAGTAAATTACAAAACTATAATATTGTCATTCAGCTTCAATAAGTACTTCTTAGTGATCTTAGTGATTCTTCTGTAATCATGGTAAGTTTTTTAACAATGAAATTTTGCTAGGGGTCTGATTGTTGGTTTTGTCTTTCATATTGAAAAGACTGGAAGCTAGGAAGATGTGATGGTGTTGGTGAGGCAGAGCCTTTGTGCTAGAATAGATAGGAAAGTCTCTTCTATTGAAGAACTGTTCAAGAAAGAATAAAATACTATTTAGAGAAGGTAATTTTATTGTAGACACTTTGTCCCACCCCCAACCGAGAAATAAATAAATAAAACTGTGAATTTAGCTGAACCCTTTGCAAGCAAGTCTTATTTCCATAATTCTGAAGTACTCTTATTGTATAGCATCAAAAGGCAATGGCCTTCTGTTTCTTCTAGTCAGCAAACACAGCATACACACAGTGTGGCTGCCTCCATTCCCAGCCTTGTTCACTGTGAAAGTATTGATGAGGAGATGTCTAGTGGAGTCATCTACTATTTTTTTAACCTGACAATCTGCAATGATAATTCAGTCTGATCTTGCCACTTCCTTACCTCTGTTACTTATTTAAAACTTTTGGGGTGATATTTTTTCCCAGAGTGTTCACAGCACTTTTTAATATAATTTTAAAGAAAAATTATCTAAGTTACCAAATGGGTTCATGTCTGTTTCAGCTACCCCATAACCAGAAAGCTATAGTTCTTCCACCATACTGAGTGGCATTTTCATATCTGATATGATACTTGATTTAGAGTTCCCCTTGGTGTAAATTAAACTAGGGTGTTAGTATACAGGAGGTAAAAATACCAGTATTTTCTCCTAACTGATGATTTTCACTTAACAGGATGCAGTAATTGGTTTCTGTTTCACAGGCTGAGGGGGACAGTGTTACACATGTGCAGAGTATACAGTGTGTTATACAGTGCAGTGAGGATTTGCTTATGAAGCCATTGCTTCATGGAAGCAAACCTATGCAAGGAAAATGGAAACAGCATCTTGCCATTCAGAAATATTTACTTATGGCAGGGCCATTGCTTTTTCATACCTCTTTTAGCTGAAGAAACTTTGCAAAGCTCTTTGGAAGGTGAATGACTTTGTGGCAGTGTTCCCTTAGAGAAAGTTATTGTCTATTTATACTTCTTCCTTTCTAAAGACTCTCCATTCTTAGCCATCTCCTTCAGAGAATTCTGATGTTGCCAAGAACTGTTTTTGTAGTAGCATGCGTGGTGTTTTGAAACTGACACCTTGCTTTTACAACTGACTTCATTAATTTTCTGAAAAAAACTCTTTTTGAAGTGACCAGGATTTTTAAAAAGGTCCGTTTTCAATACTCATTGTGTTTTGGAATAACAGTTTGCAGGTGGGAAACATTTTGAAATAATAACATAATAACTAGTTATTTTGAATGGTAGAGATTGATGTCTGGGTTCTTCCATAATAATTCCAAAATACTTAATAAATGATGCTTTCTTAGCATTTTAATAATGCAGAATATATATTCTACATTTAGAAGAATGTTTACCTTTTACCCAGTGGAGATGTCTAAGCTGGCTGAGATATTATTCTCTTGCATTTTTGAAGACTAACTAACTGGTCATAGCAAGTTTTATACCTGAGACTGTTCAGAACTACTGAATAAAATTTTAAGTTCTCAGTGAGTGTGCTTTCATGTGGACCTTTGATGTGTTTATTTACTTTTAGTAAAGTGTTTTGAAGACATACAAACAGTTGAAAGACACTTTCTCCTTCTTTCAAAGGTAGATATTAATGTCTGTTGCATCATCTCAGGCCTATTTCTGCTTTATCAGTAAAAAGTTATGGGTTTTCCTAGTAACTGGCCCAAATTAAAATCCAGTGATAACTGCATGTATTAATCCCACCTGTAGGTTGTACAAAGCCTGTCTCTTAATTAATGTGACGTGCAAGATTTTGTATGAAATACAAACATGAAATACCTCAAATTTTAGGAATTGTATCATGCAAATACTTTGCACTGAGTTTTGAATGTTGCCCACTGTAGAAAAGAAAAACTGTTTTCTTTCAATGCAAAGCCCCTGTTTGCTTATAGTTTCATCTAGTTGGATGTCAAGATATTTCTTAAAAGGTTCTGGTAGCTGTCATGACAGAAGGCTATTGTACCTAGGTTTCCAAAAGGTAATTACTTTTCCAGAATGGTAGAGTCACTAAATAATCCAGGAGAAGTGTTTTGAGCCTGCTTTCTAAAAAAGCTGGTGGCCAGTAATCTTGTGGGGACAAAGAAAATGAGGGGTTTAATCGAAATAAAAAAGAAGACAAACTCACGTGTGTTTATCACAATCTGTCAAATCCTCAGCTAACGTAAGACTGCAAGTATTACATAGGAAAGAAGATAGGAAACATCTCAATATCTGACTCACTGTGCAAAGAAGGAGATTTGCTTTAAGATTAGGAACAGTCTTAAATCTTACCTTAGTTCAGAGATGTGAGCATCTTTCTAAAATTTCTCTTAGTCATTCTTTGTAACCCATGGGATTGGGGATGCTTTTATTTGGAATATTGCAAGTACATGTTTTACTTTGATTTGTATTTAGGCTGTTTTCAGGCAGGGCAATATGTTTGTTTGTGGGAAATCCTCCCGCAGTGGTCCCTAACACAAAACTACTGTGCAGTTCTTGCAGTGTGTGCCTTTGCAGTCCTGATCTCCAGGGATGTATGCATGAGATGAAAGCAGAGATGCACTGAGTTGGCTAGTGGCAGTGATGGAGCTGATAAAGAGAGTTCTCTGTGGACAAACAATCCTGGTGGTCTCTTTAAGGAAAAGAGGGGAACTGTTAGGGATTTAGGCAGATAATAAGGAATATGTTTTTGCCTGTTTATAAGAGTAGTTTTTTAATTATTTTCTTTTAATATGAACATTTCTTTCAAGACATGGATAGGTACTTAGAAAATTTTTACTCCAGGAAACAAATATTTCCAATAATCATTCTAAGAGATGTGTAGACATATGGGGAAAATAATAGTATGGTGATAGATAACAGGTGTTTAGCAACTTTTTAGCTTTTTTTAGTCTTTTGTTTTCCACTTTTCTATTCATACAGTTATTTTGTAAACTGCAAACAGGTATTTTTGAACTAAGGCTACCCAGTATTATTCTCATGCCTCTCCAAAAGTCATGGTAATTGATTTATAAAGCAGCATGCAGTTCTAACATATAATGTGTAATTGAATATTAAATTAAAATTTTCATCAGGGCAAAATGAATATGATTTTTGCCATAGAAGATCTTACAAGGAGTATCCATAGAAGTTAAAATGGTAGTTGATACCAGAAATATATTTGCCTAGAAGGATGTTAGTCAAAACCAGCAAGGCTTCTTTGGATTTCTTTGTGTTTATAATCTCAAAAGATAATGCAAAGTATATCTTCTTAATTAGAGAAAAAACGACATTATGCTGTAAAACTTACTGTGTGTGCACTTCTGTCGTGTATTACTGAATCTAGAAACCTTATTCAGCCTTTAATTATGCATTTAAAAACTATGTTAAATGTTGTAGTTTTAAACCTCATCACATGAAATTCAATAGAAGTCTGTATTTAAAATGCCTGTCTCCTTAATGTTGAATATCATGTTAGTCTCTAATTGTAATTTTTTCCCTTCCTGATGAACTTCATCAAGGCTGTCAATGTGTAGCTATGCATTTCTTTATAACATGATCATTTTTTGTGAGCAATAAGCCTTCATCATTCACAGAGTATGGTATTGAAAAGAAACAAGTTTTGCTGGTATGTTTTCTATAATTTTTCATCTCAGCATATCAGTTTGTCTGAAAGTGGAATTTATTTGTCATCTCTGATGTGGGGAAGTATTACTCCTTTTCACAAATGGCAAACACAGAAGTGGAGATTTAAAGTTTGTGTGGTCAAAAACATCATATTATTTTGTTTACTTAGAGACTGCCGAGTTTTCTAAATTCTTCATATTAGTAATGTATTTAATTTCTTCAGTGATTTCTTCTTGATGACTGGAGCTGCTGAAAGGGCATGGCCATTTAGGAGTGGCTTACAGGGGGAGGCCTCTGTCAGACACCACATGTGAAAGGACTTTGCCCAGTGATTTGAAGCAAGTTGGTGGCAAGGATAGAAATAAATAGTCCAAGGAAGCAAATTCTTCTCTCATCCAGGAGAGCTCTTCTGCACTATCTAAGTGATGTTGATTCACATTTAGAAACTTACTGTTTTAGACAAAAATAAGATGATGAAAGACACACTTAAGATCCAAATGATTGCAGTCTGCAGCATAAGCATGCAAATTTTATCTCAGGAGTTTCTTTTGAAGTGGAGTAGAGAAAGAATCCTTTTTATGCATTCAGTCTTGTAGGTAAGTAGTGGAGATTTTTAATAAGTTGGGCATGTAGCCATATAACTACAAAATAATAAACTTTAATGCATTCCTTTAGCTAGGGGTGGAATTACGATGCATTTTAGTTTAACTAAAGGACAGTTATATTGAAATATTAATGAAAGAATATTTCAGAATAGGGAGGCAAACAAAAAGTAGCATGAAATTCAGCATTGACAACCAGATTTCACCAAGGGTAAGCTTTCTTTTCTTAAGTCAACTGGATTTTCTTTTTCCTGCAAAGTAAAATCTAGATTTAATGTGGCTGATCTTCAGTCAAACAAGTAGTAATGGTAGTACATGGGAACTTAGTTAAATTTGCCAGGTTTAGGCCACTGGTCCTTATCCTGCAGCATCCCTTGGTTACAGTGTCTTTATATTGGTTAAGCACAAAACTTAAAGTTTGTATGATTGTGTTTATGTGCTTATACTGTTGTGTAAACAGTACTTGAATATGACACAAATAGAAGAGGTTGGAGCATTGGGAGGATGTCCTTTGAGGGCTGCGTAATAATGGTGTTGTCATTGGAACAATAATAGCTGGAAAACACCACTGATATAGGGCAAAATACTGTGTAGAACAGCATGAGTCTTCCTGGACTGACATAAAATGTTAAGGTGTTGCAATGCACAATGCAGGTTAATGTGCTTGATATCTAGAAAAATGTTGCAATGAATTTCTTCTATCAACTGAAAATGGCAGAGAAGAAGAGTGCGTTTGAGAAGCGAGTAAGTGTTGATTGTGACATAATTGTAGATTGTCAGTGTGATGTGACTAAGAAAAAATAAACTTAAAAAATTAGTCTGTGGTAAGCCTTTTTTTAAAGCCTTGAGAAATAGTCTGCTTTAGGTCAACACTGTTTGTTTTGTCCCAGTCTTGGAAGGAAAAGAGCCCAACTCCAAACCTAAAATCAGACACTTGGCATTTACACTGAGCACGGTAATCAGGTCCTCCTGGATCAGTATTTCCAGATTCCTTTCCAGGATTTCTTTAGAAGATACTCACTGTGGATCAGGAGTCTACATAAGCAAATGCCAGATAAATCTGTTTCAGGAATGAAATACAGAAGATTTAGGATAATTGGCCATGGAAATAACTTATCTCAGGACCCTGGGTAGGTATCTCCACAGAAACCATTTGTCCTTCAGCAGCCATAAGACCCAGACTGAGGATGCAGGAGAAAATTTTAAATTTGTTTGGTCTACATTTATTAAATTTATTTGGTCTACAGCTTAAACAACTGTTCCCTGTCTATTCTGGGAAGAAAGCTGTGGATCAGATTCTTCCGAATAGTCAATTCATCCTTGTTGACAGATGAATTGAATTACAGGGCCAAATGGTTCAGATTGTATCAAAAAATGGTCAACGAGATGATAAAAATTCATATAGGACCAGAACTAACAGCTGACTTCAACTCTTCCTGTGCAGAATAATTTATGTTGGAAGCAGGAAAGATCATAGAATTACAGAATGGTTTGCATTGGACGGGTCCTTAAAGGTCATCTATTTCAACCTCCCTGCCTTGGCCGAGGACACCTTCCACCCGACCAGCTCACAGCCTCCAGCCTGGCCTTGAACACCCTCAGGGATGGGGCACCACAGCTTCTCTGGGCAACCTGTTCCAGTGCCTCACCACCCTCACAGTAAAGAGTTTCTTGCTAATATCTAATCTAGACATACCCTAGCAGTTTGAAGCCATTTCCCCTTGTTCTGTCACGACAGGCTCTTGTAAAAAGTCCCTCTCTGTATCTCTTGTAGCCCTCTTTAAGTACTGGAAGGTGCTGTAAGATCCCCAGAGCCTTCTGTTCTCCAGACTGAAGAACCACAACTCTCTCAGCCTGTCTTCATAGAAGAGGTGCTCCATCCCTCTGATCATCTTCATGGCTCTCCTCTGGACTCACTCCAGCAGCTCCATGTCCTTGCTGTGCTGGCCCCCCAGAGCTGATGCAGCCCTGCAGGTGGGGTCTCACCAGAGCAGGGCAGAGGGGCAGAATCCCCTCCCTGGCCCTGCTGCCCACGCTGCTGTGGATGCAGCCCAGGACAGGTTTGGCTCTCTGGGCTGGGAGTGCCCATGGCTGGGTCATGTCCAGCCTCTCTCCCAGCAGCACCCCCAAGTCCTTCTGGGCAGGGCTGCTCTCAATCCATTCTGCACCCAGCCTATATTTCTGCTCATGTCTCAGCTAGCACCTGAACTCAAAACTGTATGGTTTTCCAACCTCCCCTTTCTTGAAGGGAGACTGGCAGGAGGGTTGACAGCATGAAGGTGTGCACTTTTTCACTGGGATGTAAGAGGTTTCAAAGCATAATTCACTATTGTTTTCGCTTTCCTTATAGAATGATTTTGAGTGTCTTGATAGCAGCAGTGAAAAGTTTAAGCCCTCCCAAAAAAGAAGTTAATTTAGTCCATGATGTTACAAGGAAATTAGGAGTACTCTCATCCACGTTAAAGTTGTCTAACTGTT
Source organism: Urocynchramus pylzowi (assembly GCA_013397555.1). Lineage (NCBI taxonomy): Eukaryota > Metazoa > Chordata > Aves > Passeriformes > Fringillidae > Urocynchramus > Urocynchramus pylzowi. Next base: position 2,023,363 of record VZRH01006717.1, on the reverse strand, counting down.
TCCAGGGGTTCAATTAAAATTTGACAATAAAAAGAATTTACCACTGGTGACTGTGCTAGAGTATGACAGACTTTTTCTGTACACAGCTTATATACTCTCAGATAACTACTTAAAACATTAGAAATGTATGTGATTTTTAAGACAACAGCTCTTATAGTTAATGGTGGTGTTGTGTATGTCATTGTAAAAAGAGGTGATAATGTTACTCAGTACATAGAATATCATATTTACATGCTTGTTAGATTAGTGTTATAACATTTCTGTCAAATCCTATCAATTTCTTGGACAGACCAGTCTCATAGTGGCAGCCCATTCTCCATTTATTAGATTTTTAAACTAGCTAACAACCAGATAGACCTGATACAGCCCAAGGGAATGCAAATAGAGAAATTCTGCATCCTGGGACCTGTTTTCCTGTGAGCTGTGATAAGCTAGTAATGCTGATAAATGTCGTGTTAGGGAAGTTAGATCACTAGGGTTTCTCTGAGATTGGAGTTCCAAAGGAAAGGTTCTGGCTGATGACCAGGCTGCCAGTGTTATACCATGTTTAGCAATATTCAGCATGTTGCTTGCTTCATGCTCTGGTGGAAATTTCACTTATGAGAGTGAGCTTTTTAAATATTTCTGGCCATTAAACGCTTAGCTAGAAGGAGAGCACAATGGCAGACAGATTGATCTATGCTTGATTTTCATGTGTTGCTCTTGAATACCCATCAGTGAATGAAGTTTGTCGTCCAAGAAAACAGATCAGTCCCCAGGCTGGAAACTGCTAATTTTCTGTTGCAGCATGGCAAAAGGATGACAGTACTAAGAGTTCTCATATAGTGTCCTAAGGTCAGTTTTGTCACATACAGTGTAAATCCCAAATAATTTTATGGGACAGTTTATGCTGTAATTATTTATTGTCTGTGTTGCAGCAGCACCTAGTGGTTCAAGTTAAGATCAGAAATGAACTTTCATGGCACATGATCTCTGCTGGGAAGGCTTTAATTTAAAGTTCTATTAAAGATAGAATGGAACTAGGAGGATATCAGAAGCCATGGCAAAGAACAGGGAGATGTCTTTTAAGCCACTAAAGGAGAGCTGGGGTACAGCCAGCAAGAGACCTAAGTTTCCATAAATGGTCTCATTTCTCTTTTATGTAAAGACATGTTTTTTCCTAGCATCAGCTCTTGTTAGCTCATTGCCTTTGAAAAATGGTTTTTTTTTGGATATGGACATACCTGCTTGCTTCTTATCTTGGTTAGAAGTCTCTAACTGTAACACTTTGGTCAGATTTGAGCAAATACTGCAGCCCAATTACCTGTTGTTAAAGATCATCCTTTGAAATTTGGAGCATGGCGTTAGGATTGCTCGGTGCATCCCAATGCAGGATGCTTCTCTCACTTGGCTGCTCTGAAGGCTTCACAACTATCTGGTGTACATTAGTATTCCACCTGGATTGACCTTCTGAAAGGGAGTCTGTAAAGAGAGTTTAGTTGAAATTTCCAGGCATAGGAAGAATAAGAAGATCATGAGGAGCAGTCAGCATGGATTCACCAAGGGGAAGTAATGTTTGACCAGTGATAAACTTCTGTGATTTAATGACTAGATTGAAAACTGGTAGAACAGCCAGTGATTAATGGCACAAAGTCTAGTTGGAGGCCAGTGTATCCCAGGAATCAATACTGGGTCCAGTCCTGTTTAATATCTTCATTAAGGGCCTGGAGAAGTGAGCAGGGTATACCCTCAGCAAGTTTGCAGTAGACACAAAACTGGGAGGAGTGGCTGGTATACCAGAGGGTTGTACTGCACACAGTGGGGCACACAGGAATGTCATGCAATTCAACATGGGGAAATGCAAAATCCTGCAGTTGGGGAGGAACAACCATAGGCAACTGGAAAGCAACTTTGCAGAAAGGACTGGAAGGCCCTGGTAGACACCAAGGTGAAATAAGCCAGCAGTGCACCCCTGTGACAAAGAAGACGAGTGGTGCCTGGCCTGTGCTGGGCAAAGTATTGCCAGCAGGTTGAGGGAGATCATCTGTCCCTTCTACTCAGCTCTGGGGAGGCCACACTTGGTGTGCAGTTTCCACTTCTGGGCTCTCCAGTAGAAGAGAGATGTGGGGAACCTGGAGTGGGTCCAGTGGAGAAGAACCCAAAAGGTCACAAAGATGGTTACAGATCTTGAGCATCTCTTTAGTGAGGAAAGGCTGAGAGCTGGGACTTTATAGCCTGGAGAAGAGATGGCTCAATTTTTATAAATATCTGAAGGACCTGTGCAAAGAAGTCCAAGCCTGACTTCTCACACCGCTGCCTAGTGATGGGACCAGAGGCAATTGGCACAAACTGTAACACAGGAGGTTCCCTCTGAACATCAGGAAACACTTTTTTACTGTAAGGGACACTGAGCACTGGCACAGGCTGCCCATGGAGGTTTTGGCCTCTCCATCCTTGGAGAGAATCAAAAGGGATCTGGACGTGGTCCTGGGCTGTAGGTGGTCCAGCTTGAGGCAAAGGGGATGGCCAGGTGATGTCCAGAGGTCCCTTCCAGCCCCAGACATTCTGTGATTCTATCATATAATATCTGTAATTCATTCAAACAGGAAGTTGATATGACAACATTTTTAGTACTATGAAAATCTGAACAGCTTTTAGAGATTTTTTGATCAGAGCCTTAATCTTACTCCTAAATATTTATTTAAAAAAAAAAATCTTTCAAAAAAATCTGTTAGCAGACTTTAGTCATGATTCATTGGCAACTAAGGGGGAAAAATTAAGGACAGAAACAAGGAGTCTATACTTGTGGCACAAACTTGGTATTCATGCAGCTCCCTTCTGCTAATTTTCTGAGGGTCTTGGAACATTGTTTTGCCTTGTGAAAACCCAATGTGTTGCATCATTCACTATGTAGAATTATATAACAATGTTTGTACAACACTCATGCTATTAAATTTGAAAAAAACAGTTCAGAAAAATAAGATACAAATTTAATTTGGATTTCCAGTCTCAACAACAAGGACTGCATTTTAAGTTCTGCACGTTCTCTGATGATATCCTCAATGAAGGAAACAGAATGGCCTTTCTGTTCAAATAACCATTTTTGTGTGGTTGAGGTATAAGGAACTACTGTTTTGAGAATGTTGACAGAACCCAAATGATTTAGATTTATTATGCTACTAGGGCTTTATTAAAGGAATTACTTAGAAGCTAAGAAGTGACAAAAGGTAAACTAGAACATGAAAGACAGTATATAACTATCACTTTCTGCTTATGCTTCTCTTGTCTAGCTTCCTACTTGCTTGTTTGTCAGCTTTTTTCAGACTCAGTTTTGCTTTTTGCTCTGCAGCACTAGTGCATGGCACAATCTAGAATAATTTGTCTGCTGGTTCTTCCCCTCCAGACATCACCCTTTCAGCTTGTCACCTTCACAGGTCAATTTTGTTGTGTTACCAGTAGCAAATGTAGATGTTTAGCTTGACTCACTAATTTTGTTTTTCCTGACTTCTGTCTATTTGCCTGCCTGTCTTCAGGGTCTTAGCTCCCTGGGGCATGAGCCATCCCTTCTTGAATGTCTGGAAAATGCTGGCACATTGTGGCTACTACCATGTACCCAAAAAAAAAAAAAAAATCTGTGGCAAGCACAGGTTAAGAGGATAAATGAGATGAGTAACTGGAAGATGTGAACTTCATCAATTCTGTTGAACTGTAGGAACATTTTGTATTTTTAAGGTCAGCAAGAAGCTCTCATTTTTACTTTCCTAATATAGCTCTCATAACTGTATTCTGTCTTTTGGGATGACTTCTAGTCGTGTAATATGTGTCTGAAATAATTTTCCCTTCCTGTTATTTCTTGGAAAATCACTGCCATGTATAATGAAGTAGTTTTTGTGGTAAGAGAGACAGAGATGTATGCAGTAATACATTTATATGTCTTGCTTTTGCCAAGTCTTTTTCAAAGACTGCAAAGGCTCCTTATGTTTTTCAAGTTAGTTCTTTAGTGTAAATCAAAGAGATAAATTATGTCAAAGACTGGAAAACTTGTGTTAATTTAATAAAAATCAAGTTTGTTTATTGCACCATTTCACTGAGCACTCAGAAAACTGGATTGCTGGAATTCACAGTGATGTATATGAGCTTGTGAGTAAAGGACTTGCAGTGACAATTGTTTACTGCTACCATTGAAACAAAAGATGTTTTGAATGTCTGTTGCTCTTGGATTTCCTTTCTCCATGTGGTTATGCAGTTATGGAGTATCCTTCAACAGGAACTGAAAAAGCTGTATGTTGGAGGAGGGTTGTTTGGGTGGAGATTTTTTTGTGATGTATTTCTGCATTGAACATTCATTTTTACATGATCTTTGTTAAAAATTTTAAGAGTCTTGTATGAAAGTGTCATTTTTAAATGATTATTTATTTTCTTTAAATCTGAGTTTCAAATTAAATTTGAAATCATCAGATATATCATTATGGACAAGGCTATGAGAAGCAGGCATGATTTTTAAAACCACTAAACAGTGCACATAAAGTTAGCACATAAGATTGCGGTGATTGGAAATAAATCCTATTTCCATTTCATACATTAATTCTGTAAATTGAACACTGCTTCTTGATTTTTCTCTCATTTCTACAGAGAATTTGTGCCAGTCCTTACAAACACTCTGCTAGGAACAGCATCCATTTTCAATAATAAAGATATATTGCAAATACTGAAATTGGAAACAAATTTATATTGCAAACAATATTTCAAATTACTGTATTAGAAACATGTGCTTCCTAAACTGTATTTACAATAAATCTGGAATAAATAATTAATTTTCTTTGATCAGTAACCATGTTTTTCTTAGTTTGATTTGTAGACTGCTTGTTTTTAACCTTTGCTATCTGTTAACTTTAATAACTGGTACTCTTAGAAAGCTTACCTCTTAATTGCTTGTCTGCTGGTCTTAATTTTTAGGAGATGAGTATTTCTAGTCAAAAGATTGTAGTGAATTGAATCTTACTGTTCTCTTTTCAAAGACAAAATTGAGGTAGACTTTGCTATTAGCATATGAATATAAAGACTGAAGACTATAAATGGAAACATTTTCATTATGAAATGCTGAAAACTACAGTGCAGCTAAAACAATTGCACATGTACTTTCTTTGCGTTCTATGTGTTGTAGAGACACTGATTTCATTGGATTTTGGACATGATGCAACGTGGGCCAATATTTGGGTCTGATAAATTGCTTTCCTGATTGATTAATTATTGAGGCTTATATGGAAAGCTAAAAACAGTAAGAGAGCTCCTGTATAATTTAAAATTAAATTAGCATAATAGGTTTATTAAATATTGGATTAATTTAGGGCTTTTTTTTCTGGCTGTGTTACTATCCCAAATGCTGGATGTTGGGTATTATACTCAGTGCAATAAACTGTTGAAATACTGGAATGTTCTTCTCTAACTACCTAAGTCTGTGTACAGGGGGATCTATAAAGTTGGAATATTTCTAGTTAGTATTATGAAGAAAAAAAATGAACTTGTAAAGCCCAAAGGGCTCAAACTCTAAGAAGGTGTGTTTGTAGTTATCAAACCAACCAAGGAGGGTGAGGAGTGGCAGGTGTGAATAATTGAGTGCTATGGGGCTGTATCACTGGCTGGAGTGTGGCAGGCTGCCTGCTGGGCTGTAGCTAATGCAAACCAGCCTGTCCCACCTGGAGGCACAGGCTGTGGCCTGGCAGGCACTCTGTAGCAGGCAGCTTCACTGGCACAGGCAGGATTTTTCTTGGTTATTTGGGGAGGGGAGCCAAATGTATTCATTCCTTTGCCCTCTTTATAATGTCTCTTAGGCAAGAAAGTACCAGAAGAAGAAGCAATTGACATTAGGTAGGTGGGGGACAAGGCAGGAATGGAATAACTGAAAGGGGCTTTTTATTCTTTTTCAAAATAAATGGGTAGGACTGACTTTACCTGCAGTATTTATTGTAGGTTTTGGCTAGCATTACTGCATACCAATAACTTACCTTCTGCTACATTAATGTTTTACCAGATGACTATCAATGCAGTCAGAATTAATTTTTCCTTATGATTTATCTATTATTCAGTTTTACGTTTACACTTCACCTTAAATCAAGTTAATTTCTGCTTCTGAACCAATCATGTGTTACTTTAGTCATGCTTGAAGAAAAATGTTGTGTTGCTATTATTTCAGGCTCTGCCTGAATGCTCTAGAGTTGTTCTGTCATTCAGGATTTTTAGTTGAGGACAGTGCCTGCTGCCTGGGTGAGAGGAGGCCCAGTGGTCATGCAGTGGTGTGACTGTGATGTGTCCACTGATTGTAACCAAATGAGAAACAAGAAACTTCTACCCATTTTTTCCTGCCAAGTTCTAAGAAATAAAGACTGTACAATTAGAGGACAAATATACTACAGAGGTGCAGTATGTTAATTTCTAGAGCATTGATGAATGTGTGCCTGTGTGAATGCTTAGTCCCTTTCTGAGTAATCATAAATGTAACACATAATACCAGGTTTTGTGAGTTGTCTTACAGAGACAAGAGAACAGTTACCATTGGCTTTGGTAAGATAATTTATGTAAATTAAGATTATAAATGTTGCCATTCATACACAAGTTAGAAAGCCAGCTCTGCTGTTATTTTAAGATGAGGAGCTTTAGAAGGGAGAGTTTTCTCTGCAAAAACAGCCTCTGGTGTTTGATTTACCCACTTTGTACTACTTCTTCCTACCTCTCCTCTATCTCCCTCTCTTCTTATTGGTGGGTTTTTTTAGAAACCAGCCTATTGCCGCCTTTTTACTTTTTTTACCCCTTTACCAGTTTATAAGATATGCAACTAATCATTATTGTACTGGAAATTGTGTTTCAGTGTTTTTCATGACACAGGTTGTAATCATAGTTATGGTTGCAGATACGACTTCTGTCAGGTTTGAATTCACAGTGTTGGCATTAGCAGCTTAATTTTTGAAGAGCCTGTATATCCTGAAACCTATCTGAATCTGAGATGTGTCCTTTATTTTTACAATTGTTGTTCTTCTGAAATTTATTTGTCTTTTGTGGTGTGTTTCACTTTTTTTGTAATAACTAAGCAAAGGTGCTAATGTCTCCCATCTAATGTCTCCCTTCCATGACTATTTTAGATTTTTTGCCATAGTGGTAGGTGTTCTGGATCTTTTGATGAGCATAATAAGAAAATTAAAATTGCTTGTAATCACCAATAGTCTACAATTAGTTGCATAGGATTGAATAAACACTTTGATTTCAGAGTTTAGCATATTTTTTCAGATTACTCTCAAAATTTTGTTTGCGTTTGATATTGAAAGTAATTATTTGCAACATGTGACTTTACAAGAAGGGAACAGAGTGTTTGTTGGAATTTTGGCTGAAGTCTTACAGTACTATCTTGGATTTACCCTTTAATTGTTCATAGTCTAGATGTCTTGGCAGAATGTATACTTTTTAAATTGTTGGGTGATGACTTTGGACTTAGATTTAATCAGCAGTTGTGTATCATTGTAAGCCTCTCTTTTAGCAAAACAGAATTTTATTGTGTTTTTTAATGGTTTTAAAGAGCATATAACTCAATACCCTATTATTATAGCGTGATAATGCTAAGTGCTGTTTCCAACGTTATTATATTTATCCTTAGAATTGTAATTTTATTTTCCATAATAACAGGAGGATCCACACAATGATCTATTAAACTATATATACATATATTAAATTATATAGCTTATATAAATATTGTATTTATATAGCATATCTAAATTTGCATTCATAGCTGTATATAAATTTGACAGCCCAAAAATTGTAAAGTGAATGCAGAGTGGGAAAAAAAGGTAATGAAAATGAAACAGATGACATGGGGGCCATATAGCTCAGCTGTTTTTGTTCACTTTTTGTATTAATTCTGCACTATGGGAGGGAGGGAGATGTAGAATTCTATTTGGATCTCACTAAGAAAGACTGGCCAATGAACAGCGTGATACAGTAGCCTCATTAATAGGGAAGAATAAAAAGAGAAACACAGCAATTAAATCTTGTGTCCCTTCAGAGATTTGGAACCTCTTGATCACGCAGCCTCCGATGGAGCCCAGGTGGGTTTTCCCACAGGCTGCTGTGCAGATGCTGTCTGTGGATAGGCTCCTCTTCCCTATCACAGTGCCTTTTATTTTGTGTAACAAGCAGTCATTTTTCCTAAGAAGCTGGCATGGCATCTCTGTCATGTCATCCACCAGTGCCACCTGGGGCACGCCAGCAGGTTCCCTACAGCGCTGCTCGTGCCAGCATATGGGCTTCTGAGTACAAGGCCCAACAGAGTGTGCACTGCCAGCTCAGGATCCCTAAATCCTCAAGCACGGTGTCTTCCACAGAGCTCCCAATACACTGCTTCCCTTGACATGGGCAGGAGGATGATCTCTTCTGAGGGGGAGTAAGTACATAAAAAAGACCTGGTGATAGCTTTCCAAGTGAAAATCTGGGTGCAGCTAGCCAATTCTAATGCAGTTTGAGATTTTAATTTTGCAGTGGATTAGACATTTGTTGGTAAGAGGATGAAAAAGCCTCTGTTGGCCCTTCAGTGGTAGCTTTCCCTTGCTGCTGCTCAGTTACAGCTATGAAGAGATGCAAAAGCTTTGAGCCTGTCTGCCAGGTATGTGCATTATTTCTAACATTATTCAGATTTAAACAAAACTCTGCAACTTTGGCAACTCAGTCCAAAACAGAGTACCTGGTCACTGACTGTGTGATGTGGCTCTCTCATTTTACTTTATTGTAGTGTCTGATCCTTAGACCTTTCTGTAAACATGTAGCTTAGGGAGGGTCCTGCTGCTTTCGTTACATGTACATTGATCCACACATGCAGTAACTGTATTCCATCTTGTATTTTCTAAGCTGTTTTTGAGTACTTGCCCTTCTGAAAGCTCTGGTGAATTTAAAGTCCTACTGTGACTACTACCGTTCTTCAAACAGTACAGAAGCAATATTTCAATCCCTGCAAAATCATTTATTAAAGGCATTTCTGAAGCACAGTTATCAAATCCAAGGCACTACTCTGGCATTTTCTTTTCTGTTATGCAACAATTTCAGTGCTGTAGCAGTTTCAGTGTTTCCAGTTTTTTTCCTTTTCCTTTACCTCACATTTTTAGAAAACAGCTAATTCATCGTGGTAGAGAACTGATTAGAGACAACCAGCAGTAGGCTAAAACAGTGAATACAAAATGATGATATAAACACTGTCAGCAGCAAAAATTTTTGGGAGCCTGCATCTGGAGGTGCTATTGGTTGAATTCTACATACAGAACTTATCAAACGTTCAAGGTTGGAAGTATTTAAATTTCTTATTAATTTCTATTTTATCATATAATGTTAATGTTGTTTACTATAGCACACTGTTAGGCAAACTCTGAATCATGGCGACCAGTATGCCTTTTGTGGAAGTCATTGCCTTTCAGCTAAATAATAATATTGCATTAATAATGCCTGGAAAAGTTAGACATAAGCCCTTAAGAAAATTTGCTTTAAAGCATTTTAATAATGCAGTGAAGGCTGTGAGGGTCAGTCATTCTTTTCAGTCTATTCTCTGTACAAGTCTTCAAAAAAAAGGCTGTTTAAGAACTTGAAGATGCAGACAGAATGAGTTCAGCATACCTAGCCTCTCACCTGAAGTTTAGAGATTATGTGTATGGTTGATAACTGTTCCTTTGCCACAGTGGAGTGTGTACAGCAAGGATAAAATCTATTTGCACACACAGGCTTTTCTCAGGTGCTTATCCAAGGCTATGAAGCAGAATCTCAGGTGAGAGCTGCAGATATGAACATCTGCATTCTCTGTTTCTGTTGGAAGGTATTTTTTTTTTTCTTTTCTTNTTTTTTTTTTTTTTGTAGTGTAGGGTTAATACAAGGAACAAAGTAATCTTAAGAAATCCTTAAAAGTACATAATGTCTTGGGGAAAAAAAAGTAAAAGTGGATTGAAATGGGAAGAATCTAAAGCATGTTACTGAATTGACTTTTGGAAAGTGACTAGGTGTTACAGTAATCAAGATGTTCTACAAAGAGGGGGTTTTTTTGGCTTAGAATTTGTACTCACTCATCTTTTCTCCTTCTGTCTAAACGAGTGTTTTAATGATTTCAGGCTTCCCAGGGTGTCTCGCTTCACAGCATTCTGCAATCACCTTGCCTTTGGCCCTAGAGGCCGAGGAGCCCTCCAAAAATAAATGGGAAAAGCCAGAAGCTGTCTCCTCGACTTAGCATTTTCTTTCAGCTCTGCTTAATGGCAGGATTTTGTTGGGTCTCAGAATGGTGTCTCTCCAGCGAGAGCTTCCTCTGGCAGCCGCTGCCTGCTGCTTAGGGCCATCAGCTGGGACGCTGTGCACAGCTGTCTGCCACAGAAACGCCTCCCTGCCTGCTGTAAGAGCTTTTAACTGCCTGTCCTGGGCAGTGCCGGCTTTTCAGCTCCCCATGAGCGTCAAGAACTGTCCAAGACCATGGTAATTCTGAAACTATGCTGGGGAAGTAAATCTGTTGGGTTTTTTCTTTACAGTTCTTCACTTAAAACAAAGAAAACAGGCTGGTAGATGTGAAACCTTAAAACTTCTGAAAACACGTAGGGTAATAATCAGAGGTGGTTCTTTCCAAGCATGGATGTGCCACTGAAATCACAAGGTTGAGATAAACATGTTTGTTTCTTCAACACAAAGAGAAAATCTTTGTTGCATAAGAAAGTAGCTGGATGGGAAAAATATAGCACTTAGTTACTTTAGAACCATGAAACAGGTGTCTGGTTAGTGTCACTCTAATACTGAATATTTGTGCTGGATATATTTAGATTTTTATTTGTAGACACACCTGAGTTGCTTTGCCCATCCTTCAGCCCAGGTAGCTGATGTCAGTGTTAATGTGGTAGTTAATTCTAGAACTGACCTTGGCAGACCTGTCAGTGCAGCTCAGGCTTAGCACCACTGCAGTGGTCTGGCTGCCTTCTTGTGTAGGTTCTTGGTTTGTCCATCCAATTCAAAGTAGGACTAAAGTATGTTTGTATAGGTGGTCATATAAAGTCATTAATCTTTTTTATTTGATTTTCAATTATCAGCAGGGAGCTAGTTTAACCCTTTCTGCACTGCTTTAGTGTCATGATATGTGATTTTTAAAATAATTCAAATTTAGAATCATAAGGGAAAGCCCTTCTTCTCAATGGGTATGTAACACACTGTAGATTGTCAATAGTTTCAGATGACATCTTTCAGAAAGTTAAGTAGGCTTCACAACCACTTTCTGTGCCACACAAAGCTTTGATTTTCTTTTCTATTTTTTTCCCCTTTTACAGATTTCAGGGGGTTTTTTTTGTTATATACTGGTAATGGATTAGGCTTAGTGATTTTGGACTTGTGTTTGAGAAGCAGTTTTCCATTTAGTCACCTAGGGAACATTAGTTTGAACAAATTTCTTGCATCTCTTTTGGCAACAGCCATTTTGTCTTGCTTGTTTTTTTTTTAAAGGGAAAAAAAAAAAGACCTTTTAGAAGCTATGTGAAGATTTGTATAATCCTCACCCAAAGTTAAAATGGAAACACAGAAACTAATGTCCTTAGTATGTGGAACTTCCTGGCTGAATGGCTGGGTGCAGAGAGAAGTGATTGGTGGCCCAAAGTCTAGTTGGAGCAGTGTACCCCAGGGGTCAATGCTGGCTCCAGATCTGTTTAACATCTTCGTTGATAATCTGGATGTTGGCAGCAGGTTTGCAGATGACACAAAGTTGGGATGAGTGGTTGATATGTTAGAGGGTCATGCTTCCATCTAGAAGGACTGTAAAAGGCTGGAGAAATAAGCCAGCCAACTTGTCTCTGAAGCCAAGACCTACTGGTTTTGGTAAGAATTTTCATCATTCTAATTAAAATACTTCATGCTTCCATTTGACAAATATGAAGAAAGACATTATTCTTAAGGTTACACTAATAACTAACACAAAATAACAACAATGATTGTAGCCTTTCCTCGGGAAAAGTAAATTTTAATTACTGGGGTTTTAAATTAAATCCATTGAGATATACTCTTAGGCATGGATGCATCTCATGTTTGGGAAGAAGAGGAAGTGCTACCTTTTTCTCTGTAAATGTAAGGTGAGATTATTGACATACAAGGCATTTTGCACATTTAATTGATATCCATAGCTTTTACAAATTTTAGAGGACTATAATTACAGATTTGACAGTGGGGTAAAAATTTAGTATTGTAGGTTGTATGTGCTGTTATGGCTTTAGCAAATTCTTTAGAAGTTTGTAATACATATATGTGTATAGAAATGTTTTAAAGCAAATAAGCCACACCTTGGACCCAATTTTTTATTTCCCTGATATTTCTGACATCATAGAAAATGTATATGAAGTTTTGCAAAATAATGAGTTTTTTTTTAAATGGTTGCATATGAATGTTTGTATGTATAGAGAGGGGGAACAAAATAGCCAATGCTGTTCAGCAAGTCATTAAAATACCTGAAAATGTAATTCATGTCTTCTCTGTTGTAGATGTGTAGTATGTTCAGCTTTTCAAAAAGTGTGCAATAAGATAAGAAAGGCAAGTTCTCCAGTTATACCTCATTCCAGCCCCCCTGCTCTGACTCCATACATTGTTCTTGATTTTAGGTCTGCTCTTCTGTAGCCATCTGTTCGCTTCCTAAAATAGCACTGCTTGTGTCTCAATTTAGAACTTTTCTCATTATCCATAATACATTTTAACTTCCCTCTGAATGATACTCATTTTGATACTGAATTTTTTAATGCATTGCTGAATATGTATATATTAAGTAGTTGAACAGCAGCTTTATGTTCATAATTGCACCATCATGTTTTGGGTTGTCAAACATTAGAAATAATTCTTGGTTTTCAGTGTTTTCTGTTTTTGTAATTGTTTTGCATTGTCCTGAGTATTACTTCATTTGGAATTAGTCAAATACTAAATTATAAATACACTAGCAAGCTGGAAATGGTAGCACAAAGTCACACAGTAATTCCAGAGTGATCCTGTGTTTGCAGTGATTCAGGGTGATGTGCATGTTGCATGATTGTCTGCTGCTGGACTTCTGATGGACTAGAATAGATAAGAGCCCTATCTTGGTTTCCATGATATTTCTGACATAATAGGAAAAGTATATGAAGTTTTGCAAAGTAATGATATTTTTTAAAATGGTTGCATATGAATGTTTGTATGTACAGAGAGGAGGAACAAAATAGCCAATTTGCCTTTTCTCTCTCCAACCATTAATTTTCCATGTTTTCTATCATACTGTCTTTCATGTCTCTAATTTTCTGTAATGATTTACAAGCTTTGACAGCTCTAATTTTGTAAAAGTCACTTGAAGTTGGTCATCAGGTTGGAAAAACTGTGTTAGGAAGGAAACATAAGAAGGGGAAAGGGGAATTCGACGGAGAAATGGATAGACAGTGTTTAAGTAATTTTTATAGGCAAAGCCAGGCATTATTACTGAAGAATTTTAAGAAAGTGTTTGGTGTGTATGTTTGGCTGTCAGATTTTTTCTGTCGTAGAAATGCTGAAAGCCTTATACGTGGTTGAAAATTATAAATGTTGACACTTTAAAAAAAGTTTGGTTGCTTACCTGCTCCATATTGATGGAACAGTTTATTGGAGGAGTGAAATGGCCTTTCTCACTGAACTGGTGAAGCTGCAAATGTGGGCTTTGGTTGTTTAATAGTGATTTTGTTGGTAGTTTTCAATAAGACATTAGATTTATTTTCAGGTACTTAGGAACATTTTCAATATCTGTTATGATTTCTTATTATACTTGTGTAAATACTTAGAAGTCATTAGTGGAATTCGTGAAAGCTGTATGGCAAACATGGATGTCATGCATATGTATAAATTTTAAGACCTTTTTTATTTTTTTAAGTGACTACTGATTTTAAGAAGAATTGCAGAATAAAGTAAGAAATTGTACAATCATTTGTGTCTCCCATTCACTCAACAGCCCATTTAAGTGGGAATTTAATAATGTTGCAGGTCTCTGAATACACTAAAAAAAAAAAATAGAAAAAAAGATTTGGTGAAGTGTTTTCTTCTTTCCCAGTTAAATTACCCTGATGTCCGTTTCTATTTTTATAATCTTCAAATGGCTGGTTTAAAACATAAAAGCTCAAAGGTTTCTGTAAGGACAAAAGTAATTATATAATGATAGAAAATGACAGCAAACTTTTCAATGGCATATACCATTTGTATCTATTTTTGTTGGCCATTTGTGAACCATGAGAATTACTGATGGTGCAGTAGAAAATAATGGTAATCCTATCATTCTAGTCATCCTTCCCCTCATTGTTGATCAAGCAAGAAGAACTCAGAGCAAATAAGGAAAACCAGTATAGATTTATGAGTTAGAGTTTCAGAACACCCACAAGAACATTATTCTCGATAGGCCTGTAAGAGTGGCAAGAAATGAGCCCAGACAATGGATCATAACCTGCTTTAGCCTTCCTAACCGAGCCAGCCATGCCTATACCCAGCCTGAGGCTGGATGCGAGCCGGCGATGCCAGGCGCTGCAGTGTGCCGGCAGGCAGGGGCACCGCCCGCGGCGCGTCTGGCAGGAGGGCTTTGGGATCGCCTGGGAGGGCTGTTCCTGTGGGCTCTGCCACAGGAGCCTCTCGGGATCGTTCTGCTCTCTGCTCCTCTCCTTTGCAGGTCTGCTGCCTTGGCTGGGTGCGTCGGGCAGAAACTAGTGAGGGAGAACCCTTGGCAGGGTGCTCTACGTTGCCATGTTGCAAATGTGGCAACTGCTGGCTTTCTTTTGAGCTGCAAGAAATTTACATGGAGTGTTCCTAAGGGGTGTCATTCTCCTACAAATGCCAGCATGGCTCAGTGTGGTCCTGACAGCTGATTGATTGATTTGATTCATTGCCCGGATAAGCAAACATATGAGACATGACAGGCTGTATAGGCTTTAAAGACTTCTCCCATTTTGTTGCTTGCTGTAGGCTTAGAGTTAAATATAGTTAAAGATTTGGAATCAGCAAAGAGAGGGAACTAAAAGTTAAGAATAAAAATTAAATATCAGTGTGACAAGATTATTTCCAGAATGTATAAATTTTTCCCTTTTCAGGAGAAGAAAAAGATGATGAATTTATTCATATCTAATGAACGCGGACAGCAGTAAAATTACAATATTTTGTGTTGCAAAGGTGTTTAGGAATAGAAGTGACTGTGAGTCCCTGAAAGACAAAGTAAAGTAAATCAGCAGCAAGATAATGTCAAAAGTTAGGTTAAGGCAACAAAGACAAACAGGAGAAATAGTGTAGGCTACCTAATGCATCAGTACTTTTAATTTCATCCATTCAAGTAAAAAGGAATGAAATTTTAAGCATGGATAAAATACAGTAGCTCAAAAAAGAGTCCACTGCAACAGAATGATAGGAGGAAATGTGCTTAAACACGTGAAGGACCATTCACAAGAGGAAAAGCTGGGCTACATTTCTCTGGGCTTGTGTCAGATGAGGGTTGCGTAGGGCTGGAAAGCACTTCTATTACTGCCTTACACCTGCTATTAAAGTAAGAAAATTTTAAACTAAAAAAATATTTTATATGCAATCCATTACTTGCCACATACAATTCTTGTTTAAAATATCTGATTGTAAAAGTATAGCAAGATTCCAGAAAGATAATGAATAGAAAACTTCACCTTGTAATCAGGACCTGCAATCAAGACTTGATAGTCCTGAATGTTGCAGCTCTGTGAGTGAGCATCAACAAAGGTACACAAATGTAAAGCTTACTCCTGGTATAATTTCTTAGCTTATTTTTAGTCTTCCTATTTTTATTTTCTGTATTCTAGGTTTGGTGGAGCATATGTTTCAAGTGGTATATGAAGCATGACTTGTAGTACTCTGGAATCATTTGAGATTGTAATTTTAATAATTAGTTGAATGAGTGAGTGATGAAAACACTTAGCATTTAAACTGATTTCCAGGTTTTTCACAGCTCACTGAGATAATTGGCTCAGTTCCAATTATTTGCAGCTTTTTCAGGATCCTCCCAGCTGGAAGAAATAACAAGAGGCTTTGGTTTTCATTTTCGAAGTTTATTCATAAGCATTAGGAACAGACACATGGAAACAAATGAACCTTGAGGTGAAGGATTGATATAATTTCTTTGAGCCAGTTGCATGAAAATTGGTCAGCTCCAGAGCTGTTAAAATAGGCACAGTTTATAAGCATAATGTTAAAATAAACAAAACATTGGAAGGAAGTTTAACTCAAAGAAAAGGAAAGATTTTAGACACTGGGGGTAAGGGATAAATCTCTGTTTCTTTTAGAGTTGTTTCATGAGCTACAGGCTTTCTGGTGAGATATCCTCTCCTCCCATGACACCTGAGTGGAACTTGTCCCACTGAGATCTTCACCACTGCTACTGCTAGAGACAGCAGTGAACGATACATAAACAATACTGAAAATCCTGGTTTTTAGAATCTGCGCTTTCCTGTGTAGGATTTAATATCAGCACTTTTTCGTGGATGGCAGCTCAGTGGTTTGCAAAGACCTATGGTACATCTCTAGATCATTTTGTAGAAACAGTTTCCCACTGCTTGTGATAATTGAGGAGCCCTGGGAAGCCAGCAAAAATCTGAAAGAGCATGATTGGTTCAGCTTTGTGTGAATGTGACCGTGTTTCTTCAGAAGCTTGAAGGTTCTTTAGATGCCTTTACACCTCTGCACATCTGAGCTGATAAACCCTGTCACGGCTGAGGTGGCCCCATGTGCAGTTAGCTTGGATGCATGTGTCTTGGTGTTTCCTGCCCTAAGCTCACCCAGTGGCTGGCATTAGAGTGCATAGAGTCAGTGAATGCTGATCAGGATTTCATCTGTGTGCCTCAGAGCTAGTCCTGCTGTATCCAAGCTGGTGCTGGTGTCTCTGCCTTACGGTCTAGATTTAGCCAAGCTCTTCAATTCAAACAGAGCTCTTTTGCCAATCAAATGCTGCATCTGGGCAAATAAGACCTACCAGAAAGAGTATTGGGTTGAACCCAGGGAAGAGAACAGGCTCTGTTGATTGATATGTTGTGCATGCTCAATAATAATTGTCTGCAGGGCTGTTTCCCTCCACTACCTCAGATATTATTTTACTTCTAATAATGGAAAGTTGATTGTAAAAAGAAAACAATATGAAGGTAGATGCTTTTTAAACCAGCAGCTGGATTTATCGTAATGCCCTTTGTTTTTCTTGACCACTTCTGCTATTGGGTGCTTGTTGCTTTTTCTTTTTTTATCTAGGTAGAGTTGAAAATCACTCCTTAAAGTGTTTCTATTTTGAAACTGTCTGTTTTGTACTGCCACTAGTTTTAAGGAGGCTTAAGAGTACTAGTACAAAAAAGATATCTTAAGAAGTACTTATGTTTTGGACAAAGAGAAACTGTCCTATTTTTAAGGATTATTGCAACCACTTTTTATAATACTGTTTTTTTCCACTTTCATGAAGAATTTTCCCATAAACTATCAAGAATTCACATTTAATGAATTGAAAATGCTAAACATGGATATAATTTACTTCATAATGAGATTTAGAGAAAAATAGATAGAGTAAAACAATTACATTGTCATCTAAACAGTATTTAATTATAAAAAGTATATTAGTAGTTTTATATAATTATTTTTACTCATATTCTCATGTTACATTATTAAATTATACTGATTTGCTTAAATATTTAATCTTCTTGTGAAACCTAGTAGTTTAAAGATCCCTTTGCAAGAATGGGCATCCTTATATCCAAAAAGTAAATATGTACAACTGAATTTTAATGTCAACATCTGTTCATAATCTCTGCTAACAGTACAAAATTATGCCTTTTATACCTCAGTATGGTGTTTGTAGGGCCTCAGTTCAGAGCTTTGCATATAGAGTTGTGCTAAATAAATGATTATTGTGTAATTGCTTAAAAGAGACTTTTCTGTCCCAGGTGATTCCTTCAGCAAGCAAACTGAAGGGGACAGATACACCAGACTAGGCCCAGGTGCCACTTTTGTCTAAAAAATAAAAGAGATAATGTCTTCAAGTCCTTGCCCTTGTAGTGGAGTTGTTCGTCTACAATACAAGTTTATGTTCTGGTTTATGTATTAACTGGCATTATTTTGCTATGATTACACCTTCAGGCTTTGAAGTCTTATAGCTGCACATGATTACAATCTGGAGTTACACTTGATTGTCATTGGGATTTCTGCAGTTTTATTAGCTCACTAGTACATTTAGTGTTCTGCTTTCTCCTAATTTCTGTGGCTCTTGGCTTGCGTCACTCCCTTGGTCCAGTATTGTTGATGGCATTTAGTTGCTTTTACTTGAACTCAGAAGATGAGCCCAAAATCCTCAGTATGACAGCTGGCTTTGTGATCTGATTCTGCATCTCCTCCAGCTCCATACCTTGTCTATGTGTTTCCCATATGCCTTCTTGTAATCTTCCTTGGAAGTCCTGTAGTGCATAGTTGTACATCTGGATTCAGGGAAAGCATCTCCTCAAGCCATAGGTACAATGACTGGGGGAATCATGGAATCACGGAGTGGTTTGATTTGGAAGGGACCTTAAAGATCTTCTCATTCCAACCTTCCTGCCATGGATACCTTCCACCAGACCAGGCTGCTCAGAGCCCCATCCAGCCTGGCCTTGAACGCTTCCAGGGATGGAGCATCCACAACTTCCCTGGGCAATTTGTTCCTGTGCCTCACCACTTTCACAGTAAAGAATGTCTTTCTATCCAGTCTGAAACCTACTCCCAGTTTAAAGCCATCTCTCCTTGGCCTATCACTAAATGCCCTCGTAAAAATTCCCTCTCCCGCTCTCTTGTGGCCCTCCTTAGGTACTAGAAGGTGCTGTAAGGTTTCCCTCTCAGAACCTTCTGTTGCCCAAGCTGAACACCCCAGCTATCTTTGTCTCCACAGGATAGGTGCTCCAGCCCTCTAATCAACTTGGTGGTCTTCCCTTGGACTCATTCCAAGAGGTTGATGTCCTTTCTGTGCTGGCGACCCCAGAGCTGGATGCAGCACTCAGATGCAGCAGCACTCCACCCAGAGTGGAGCAGAGGGGCAAATTCCCCTCCCTCCCCCTGCTGCCCCCACTTCCTTGGACGCAGCCCAGGATACAGTTGGCTTCCTGGGCTGTGAGTGCACACTGCCAGCTGTGGCGTAACATGGACATCACACAAAGAAGTGTGATTAATAAGCACAAAGTAACTTTGATTTTTTCCTGCCCTTTTTTACTTTATGTTTTTGAGGCAGCTTCTTTTAACAGCGTTGACAGGCTATGTTGAGCAGTGCAGAGAAGGCCTCAGTTTCCTTAAGGATGGAGAGTTACCTGATTTCTGGTGTCTGGGGCTGTGTGAGACACGGGCAGAAGGAAGACAGGACACTGAGGCCCTGGGCTCTGTGGGTTGGTCCTGCCTATCAGCAGGTCTGTATGCATTTAGCTGTGCAGCAGTGCAAAGAGGGGTGATGTTCTAAGCCACAATGTGGAGTTTCTTAAATCCTTTAAATCCTGTCATTACTGAATGATGCAAGCCTGAGGTGACAGCTCCCTAATACTGGAATGGTTCATATAAATGCAGTGTTTATAGATAAACTATACTCAATTTTCCTTATGATATATTCCTTTATGTGATTCTTGTGGTTCTTAATCAAGCTGGCAGATAATATGTGAAATGTGTTAGCATCTTGCATCAGCATACTTTGTCATATTTTAAAGTGCATCTAGCTGAGGTTGAATGTATACTTGATCAGTGTTCTCTGCAACCAAGGATCCATTTAAAATGGGCCTATATAAGATGCTGTAAATTGTTTCAAGTGTTGTTAACTAAGAAATTTAACATATTCTTTTCCTGAACTAAATAACATACAAGAAAACTAAGTTTAGAGAGAAGACTTTTATCTTTTTTGAGGTATTGAAAAAACTCAGACATCCTCCAAATAAATCGGAAAAGCTGAAAATCATGATCTCCTTGTGAAGACTGCACTTTAGAGGAAAGATTCTCCACACCTGCTCTAAGTACAGCTGTTCTAACCTGTGGTAGAATTAAAAATTTCAGAGAAGTCTAGAATGAGCTATTACTCTTCAAAGGTACTTAGCTTTTAGTTGTTGTTGTTGATTTAGCTCTTCTCTTCCCCTCTCTTGAATGTACTTGCCTTCTATACTTTTCCTTCCTATCCTGGAATTTTTTATGGTTTTATAGTAACTACTTCTGGAGAAACTTCTTTTTGGAAATAGATGTTGGGAAAAAAAAATCCACACGAAACACAAACTAATTTATCTCCAATAACAAGAGCCTAAAGAAAAGAATTCATCAAGTGCTTAGTATTCATAGCTTCAAGGAACCTAATTTTTTTTATTGGGTACAAACAATTAGAAGTATTGCTAATGCTGCATCTCCAAAGAGTTGAATGTCTTCAATGGTTTGATATTTTTCTTCTGAAGTTCACCTGATCACTGCAGTGATCACACTGACAGTGGGATGGAGTTGAAACTCAAGCTTGTTAAATATTAGATTAAAACCCAGTGCAGAATTTGTAGCCTAAGGCTGCACAAATATTGTAAAATTTAAATGATATATCATTTGAGAGAGGCACAACCCACTAGACTAATGGATACACAGAAAAAAATGCCTCATTTAATTGCTGCTAGAAAATGGGAGAAACCCTGGGGAGGTTTAGAAGTTCATAGCCTTCAGAGAAACTCTAACATAGATTTCACAACATTAGCTACTGTGGTGCAGAATGCTTCAGGTCCTCAAGAACAATTTCTGTGTCATTTAATCTATCCTTAAATCTGTTGAGAATGAGTCTGTGTGCTTTCCTTGCCCTCACTGTTATTATAGAAGGATTATTTGTGAGGGTTCACCTCTCTAACACTTTGAAAATTTATGCTCTTTCTTATGATTTCCTTACAGTTATATTTCTTCTTTAATACTGTTCTTTTCTCCCTCTGATATTTGTTTTGCTGTCGTATTTACAACATAAACACACCAGCAGCTACCATCTGATGCTTTTCTTTACTAAGCTAATCGAGAAAGTTCTTTTCACTTCCCCTGCTATCTTACTTTTCTTTATAGTTACAACAGCTGGTTTACAAGTGACATTACTGCTTCTCTGTTTTCTAGAAAAAGAAAAATCATATGTCCATATGTCTAACTTGTATTTCTGGTTTATGATCATCCTGTTTTTCAGTAGGTCACCTGAACCTTTCCCTTCTCTTGTTCCAGTACCTTAGCTCATTTTTCATAATAGTACTTCTTTGTCAATCTGTGAGGATACCATACTGAATTTATATGGTGATAGCAAATGGCATTTGGATCACAATTCTTAGGAAATCAGCCTGCCTTATTTCTGCTACTCACAGACAACATATTTTCTTGGCAATTACAAGCATTTGCAGTTTGCATGGAGACTCGTAGTTCTTTTTATTCTGTGAATACGTCAGAGATTTGTGTGCAGATATGCAAATGGTATAAGTGCTGCTCTTAAAATTAATTTGCTGTCTTCTTGATAGATCTGGAGAAGGTGCTACAAAATTTCTGTAATGTGCCATCTGTTTTATGTATGTTTTCTGGTTGACATGCACTCACTTGAAAAATGTGACAGTAGCAGAGAAGAAAGGCAGCATTATTTATCTCTGGTGTTACTGTCCATGGGACCCATAAAATACCTTAAAATCATTTTAATATTAAGGGAATCAATCTTCTGGTGCTTTCTCCTTCCTTTGCTTTCCATTAAGTATGCCTTATAGGACATATATAGCACATGTATAGGACAGAAATTCTGTGTTTGCAGAGCAGGTTTTAAGGAGAGATGTTTTGAGGTCTGAGAAAAAATTCAGTTACCTGCTCTATTGTAAATGCTAAGACCCTAAGGTTTCCTTGCAGAGTTTACTTCTTGAAGTCAACAATGTATATAATAGGTAAAGAAGGTGCTTGCTGCCTTGTGTGTAAGGTTGGGCCCATAAAAGCAAAATCCTTCAATCCTGAACCATTTATGTGCAGTACATGGAACAGAGCCACCTGAATCTGCAACAAGACTTCTGAATAATGCTTGTAGCAAGCAAAGCCAGACTGGAGTGCAATACTGTGCTAGACCAGTACTTTTCAGAACATCCCAAGTGTACTAAATATATTCTTATATTTATTAACTGCTGAATGAATCTGTTATAAAACCTAAATACATAAATGAACCTGTAAAAAGAGGGGTAAGGTAAAGTCTTGTCAAAAATACTATTGGTAGATGAAGAGGTCCTAAGAAGAGGAAGTGAACTTAGGAGATATTACTGCTAAAAGACAAAAATGTAGGAAACCGATATCTTATATTTCAGTGCATACTGTTCAAGGTTGTAGTAGTCCATGTGTTTCCAAACTAATACTGCATCGGTGACTGTCTTCATGAGTGTAGTGTTTTTGTTGTCAAGATGATTTTTATTTACAAGCAGTTACAACTGATCTAAAAGTAGTTCTGAATTCTGGGAACCTAGAGGAAAATCTGGCAGGTAATAGCAGTTTTCTGGAATCTCATATTTAGATATGGGGGAGGGAGGTTGTGGCAGCAGCTCTGCGGCCACAGAGAGCAATGCACAACTTTCCTAGGCATTGTCCTGTGAAAAGATCAGAGGAAAAAATGAGAAACAATTCTTATCTTCACTTGCTGCACCTGTTGTTGTGAACAGGTGGAATGTGTTATGGAGATTTGTTTGCCAAAGGGTGGTTTCTTGACTGGCCAATGGTGGTGGTGTTTGGATTGAAGGACCAATTGGGTCCACCTGTGTCCTGACTATCTGTAAGGGCGATGGGTTTTTTAGTAAGTAGAGTATAATAAAGTGATTGATCAGCCTTCTGTGAATCATGGAGTCCATGCTAATTATTACCTGGCTGGGGACCTGCAACAATAGGAGGTAAACTTAATTGTTAATTTTCTTTACCAAGCTATGGACACTCATTTTTTGAGAGTGTTTATTGCATTTTTTCTAAATCATATAAATATGAAAATCACTGTTATCAGCTGTAGATTTAGAAGTGATTTGATCTAAAGAGGGCTCTTCTTTACTGGGAGTACTTTCTGTGGTGTAGATTAAATGACATTTTTAAAGAGCTACATGGTTTTCAAATTGTAGGATAATTAAAAAATAAAATTAAAACAAGGATACATTTTGCAACAGATTATGACCTGCCACTACTTGAAGAAAATATTAGTTTGCCTTCAGAGTTGTGGAACTTCTCATTTTGGAAATCAACAGGCTAATAATCTATTTCTCTTCAGTATTGTCTCATTTAAAACCCTGCTAAAGAAAGCAGAGGAAAAAAAAATCACAAGGAAAAATTTAGAAGTTCACAAATACCAAGTGGGAAGGCTTCACAACTGTTGTAAATTGGACGTCTGCACATTAGAGCGTGAATGCTGATTTTAACCTTTCCATTGGGAATTTTGTATGCTGTGTAATTGACAGGTGAGAGCTATATTCCCTTATTAGCTTCCCACCTCGGTTACTTCCTAGGCACAAGACTAGACAGAGGTGAGAAACAGAACATCAGTAATAGAAACCAGGAACTGGAAGTAGGATGAATGTTGGGAAAATTGGAGCTATTGCTAAATCCTCTTTTCTTTGATACAGTAACAGCTCACTTGGAAGTCAAACTGCCTAATGCATGTTTAGGGATTTTGCCTTACTGTGATGTTTTTGAGATTGTGTTTTGTTCAGTTGATGCCTGTGATAGTTGTGCCAATGTTTGGTGTATTAAGAACATTTCTGGCACCTTAAAGACTGTCATTGTATGTGCAATACTCCATGGAGCAAATGTACTTTAGGGTCCTATTTTTGTAGTCATTTGCCATGTCTCTAAGGAAGTACCTGTGTGGGGTGTACTGCAGACCAGAGGCTCAGCCACTTGATGTGTATGTGGAGAGGAGCAGTCAACAGTTCTGCATCTCTCCAGAAGCCATCCACTCGACAATGCTTAAAAAACTAGTTTTTATGAAGTTTTGGCGGGTTAAAAAATAAAATTTTGTAACAAGACAATAAAACCCTGTCTGGAGATTGTGTTCATATAGATGTCATATGCAAAAGTATCCCTTGGTTGTGCTTCAAACAGAAGTTAGGCATGGCCTAACTGCGTCTGTAGTACAATTTGTGGCTGTGATGCAAAGTTTTCATCGATGTTTTCTTCCCTCAAAACTTAAAGCACCATTGATCACCCTCATATTTCTGCCACACCATCACAGTTTCACTCTCCTGTTAAAAATAAATAGCTTACATTTCAGTTAGGGTATATGTTATTTTTTAAATATGTGCAGTGTTGATTTAAAGTTTTCTAAGCTGTGAGGAATAGACTACCTGCTTTGCTTGATTGCTTCCACCTTGCATTTATTGCTGAACATTTGTTTTATTTATTTATGGTAAGAGTTTGCAAGGATGTGAAGGGGCAAGGCTGTGCTTCTATGCAGATCAAGTGCTTATTCCAGTCTATTCCAATGAATTATTTCCACTCACTGGAAACTCTCCTGTTGCTATCCATACTAGTCATTTTATTGACAGTTACAGTCAAATGTTAACTATTAACTAAACGATTGGAATTCTTGATTGTTAAAACCAGGTTTGGATTTTTTTGCATTTATCTCTAGCATCTGTGTTTTCTAAATCCGGCTAGAGCAATACCCTAAGAAGAGACTTGCTTACCAGTTTGCAGCTTTACATTGTTCTAACTCTCCTACAATCAAAGAAGAAAACAAGGGAGACGGGGTTTAAACACTTTTCAAAGTTTGCAGATATTTGATGTTGAGTTAGTCTTTTTAGCAAATGGTTTTATTGCCAAGGTCTGCTAAATAGAGGGAAGGTTTGTAATTTTAAAATTCATTTGTAAAAAGAGTGTTATAATATTGGATTTATGTTGAGACAAGTAAAACAAAGGCTGTCTCTGGCAAATATAGGCATTCATTTTAAACATTTATTTGAAACACATTTTGTGTTTTAAACATAATGAGTTACAGATAAATAATGCCAGTTTTACTGATAAGATAATTTTATGTTGTCATTTTTCATTTCCACTTTAAAAAACTTTTGAGATAAAGGCACTAGTTTCCTCAATTATCACTGTGATTGCTTTCCATGAGGAGATTGGAGGAGACACTAGAGAAAAGCAGCATGTTTAGATTAAATATTTAATGCTTAAAAAATGTTTGATTTGTCAGTAGTGAAAAAACAGTGTTGAGCATAATTTTTATTCATGATGTATTGTGTTAGCATAGGAGATATGTTGATACATTGGTAGTGTAGGATTTGGGACAAGACTGTAGGTAAAATGTTCTGTTTGCTGTTTTGTTGCCAGACTTGACAAGAAGCAAATATAAACTATCAAATATCAATATAGGTGGGAATTTTTTTTCCCCTAAAATCTAATGGGTAGTTATTTGTGAATCTGCTGATCTTGGGTTCAGTGTAATAGGTGGGGGTGGATATGAAAAATTCCAGGAGGCTCAAGCTGCTCAGTCAGAGCTTCCCTGGCAATGGGGGAAGTGCTTGTGAGCTCAGTACAGGTAACTTTAAGTTTGTTATACAGGCAATGATTAAGTTGTCATGGGAGGAACAAGCTGAGAGTCTGGGCTTACTTAGCACAGGTAGTTGTTTGAAATGAAGCTCTGAGACAAGTACCTCAAAGACAAGAGACCCCTTGTGAAAGACTGAGAGCTTTCAGTGATTGTGTACAGCGAGCAATTGTTAGTTACTGTTTTCAGAGACAGTGGGGGAGAGGAGCTTAGGATAGCCTTTGGTTATTAAGGTGTTGAGGTGAATGTTTTCAGCACTTGACAAACACCTCTCTCACAGTCATAAACTGTCAGGCTTTGTTTTAGGGCCAGGGCTATTACCTGTTTCATCAGCTGCACCAGCCTCTTCTTCTGGGATGCTTTTTTCCAGTATTTGTCCTTCCCGGCAGACTTAACAGGTTTCACGCTTGTGAGATGCATTGCCAATGAGAGGTACTAGTAGAAACATTTTGCAGTTTTGTAGTATGTTAGGTAGGTCTGTCACTGTATGTGTTGTAATCTGTGAAAACAATGTATTTTGGGAATGATTTGCATTTTCTTGATGCTGGTGATGCTCATGAATACTTAGAGATGTAAATTAAAGAGAGTAATTTGCATTTAAAGAGAAAAAAGTAGGAACACTTGCTTTTACAGTGGTTTAACCACAACCCTGTTCACCAAATGTGAGGCTGTATTCTGTGTTGAAAGATGTGCAATAATGCATTTCTTCATAAACTTTCTGTCTCACAGATTACCTTGCCCATTAAGGGAAATTGATCCTTACACTGATTTTTCCATATCACAACCTTTGTGTCCTTCAGAAAGTTTTTTGCTGTAGTCAAAAATAACTAATTCCTTTAAACTGATACTGTGTTGTTCTAAAAGTATTTGTACCACTACTCTTTTTTTCCTCCTCTCAAACTGACTATGGTGTTATTTAAGAGAAATGAGATGGCTTTTAGGATTGGGGTGCATGTGCTGAGAGACTTAGCCAAGAGAACAAATTTGGAGTTTGAGGTTTAGGTCTCTTCTGTTTTTTTTTTTTTCCTTTTAATTAGTGAAGAAAATGAAAGCACACTAATATTCTTTAAAACTTCTGTGACATTTACTGTAATTTCAGTTATTACAGTAACTAGCTGCTTTACATGCACTTTAAAAGTTATTTATAAGTTGCTTGAATGAATTTTTGCTCATAATTACTTGTTTTGGTTATTGCTCTTATTAAACATTTTTGCTAACCCATGAATAACTATGAAATTAAATACATAACAGCTCTGTTTCTGATTAAGTATATTGAAGATTATTATTATTATTATATTATTATAATGATTAAAGACTCTCCTGTTAAATGTATGGATAAGTGGATACCTGTGCATCCACGTGTTTGAGGTTTCCTGTGCCTCCAGGTGGACAAGTAGTGAGGACACCACCTGAAATTTTTGCAGTTTATTTCTGCATAGGCTGTGATACAGTGTTTTTCACCTTCCTTGAGCTGACTTATCTTTGAATTAGGTGGAACCTCAATGACAATCAGACTTTATACATAATTGTTCAAATTCCACCCAAACCAAAAAGTGCTTTTAGTTAATCAAAAGAACTGTGTTCTGTTCTTAAATTTGCAACTCTTTTTTTCCTATTTTATTTTGTTTGTTTTGTTTTAATTTTATTTCTATTTTTTTTAGTGAGTGACAGTTGCTTCAGGAACCTTGCCGAGGATCGTAGTGGGATAAACCTTAAAGATCTGGTCCAAGACCCTTCTTTGTGAGTATCTGGCTCTTATTGCTAAGCAAAGAAAAGCTTCTTCCTGATATCCTTGTGAGTAGTTTTGTAATTATATAAAGAAGTAGTATGATGAAGTACACGTAATACTTTAGTGGCTTATGCTTGTCAGCTTGTTAGTCTTTAATACAAGCAATTATTATTAAAACCACCTTCTTTCTAATATAATTCTGTTTATAAAGTAACATCCAAAGAGTACAAACAGTAAAGAGTTTGAGTCATCAGTGGTAACAGATTGTGCATGCTGGTATTTCTATAGAGGACTTGTATGCACATTGTTGCCACTCTTTTTTTAAGGAGGAATTGGAGGAATTGCATATAAATTAGAATATTACTGGATAATTATGTTATTGTTACCTGGATAATTATGTTACCTTAACATCTAGACTCTGTTTTCTTTGTATCTGATTTCATACAGCTGATATGTGTTTCTTCCTCTACTACCTGTTTCAATTTAAGTATATCTGCACATGCTCTAAATTTTGCTTCATCACAAGACTGCTGGTCTTTATCTCAGTATTGTATCTTTCTCTAAAATCAAATTCAATCTCCTGAGCTCTGAGCCAGACTTGAAATTGTATCAGACCTTATTTGTCATTCAGTTTTTTGTTTGTGGTTTCTTTGTTTGTGGAGGTTTTTTTTCTCATCTGTTAACTTTAGTACTAGCTGCTAGTACTAACTGAAAATGTTTTTGCTAGTGTGTTAGTGTACCACTTGTTATGAAAAAAGGGAAAAAGAGAAAAAAATTCACATCTTTTAACATGGATGACAGTGCATTCCACAGTGAGCTCTAGTGTGATGGTCTTTGATGCTGAAAGAAAAGATTTTTCAGTATTGATTGAGAAGTAGTGAAAAATAAGGTGTATTTGGCATCTTATATCAGTTACAAGGATTTGTACTAGTTAGGTAGATGCAGAATTTATTTTGTCATGTTGCTACAGGTAAATGACATAAACGCACATGTACATGCATTCTTGGGCAATTTTGACATAGTGTGTGTAATTGATGATTTATACATCTGAAATGATGGGAGGTATAAGGAGCAAGTATAGTTGTTGCTTGATATGTACAGAGTGAATGCAATAGATAAATTTTTAATAGTTACTGTTTAAGTGTTGAAGTCAAGACTATTTTAAAGGTCTTAATTTTCAAAATTTTTCTGTTGAGTGGTATTTTTTGTTTGAGTATTTTTGATTGGCTTTGTTGATTCCTGTTTGTTTGTTTGCTTTAGAATTGTCTGTGGGTTCTGGAGCTGCAGGTAGGCTTACATGCTGCACATAGTTTTTGACTTGCACCTCTTGAATTTACTCTCAGAAAGTTGAATTGCCTTTGTTGTAGAATGATTATTTTCTGTATTTTTTACCAGAGGCAATGGAATAATTTTCTTCCTTGACCGTAACTCAGATGAAGAATATTGTTATAAATTATTGTAATGTTCAAAAGAAATTAAATGAATTTATATCTGTTTCTTATAGCATAAAGAGCACAAGTGACTGCAACATAGCCATTTTTGTCACTTTGAAAGACTGACTAAAGTCTCAGTACGTGTTAGGTTTCAGGGGCTGCTTATGATACTTTGCTATATGACAGATTACAGTGCAAGAAAAGTGTCCTCGTCCTGATGAATGACAGGAATGTATAGACTTGGGTTTGTCTTGCTAAATCAATATTCTTGCTGTTTTATGACTGAGCACCTATTAAGAGTTCTTGCAAAATGTGTAATAATGGGAGTGAATCTCCAAAATGAAGAAACCGTCTAAGGCAATATTGTTCAACCCAGCCTTCTGTAGGTGACTCTTTAGGTCCCATGGGATCTGAATTCTTTGTTATGCAGAGGACAGCATTGGGATGAAGCATGGAGTGCCAGACAAAGAGATGTTTTAATCTTTTTTTGAAATAAAGGATAAAGTTTAATTAAAATCCTATGCCTATTTGGCTATGATTGATGCCTGTAATAATACCTGGAATCATAAAATAGCATTTGATTAATCCTCTTACCCATTTAATATTTACATTTTAGGATTTCTTTAGTGCTCATTTGTGCTGACTGTAGATGCACTGCCTCTTTTTCTTTGTAATCTCAGATGTAAGCATTAGATTTACATAAAAAATTCTCATGCTTTCTCTGCAAATGTCTCTGTCCCTCTTAGTTTGCCACTCTTGGCTCTGCAACAGACAAGTTCTCTTTTGTTACTGCAGAAGGCCTTTTTTTTTTTTTTGGACAGCTGAAAGTGTGTCTTTACATTGAAATGAAACTCTAGAAAATAGACAGCATTATTGTTTTTTTTTCATTAATGTTTGATTTATGTCAAATATGTCTAATTGTCAGAGTAGCCATTTTTTCCCCAAGTGATTTCCCAGCTGGAGCAGGACTGTAAACTTAATCTGCTCTCAGTTCTCTCAGCAATGCTAGTAAAAACTCTGCTGCTCACATGACTAGTTTGATCACCTATACTTGTATGTGATTAACTCACAATTTACTGTGTGTCAATAAAAATGAAATTCTGCTCAAGGAAAAAACCCAAAACACCAAGCATATCAAATAAACCTGAAGTGAGGAGTTATAGATTGTGGGAGAAGGAAGCATGCAACAACTTTAAAATTAAATTTCATTTAGTAGTTAGAGAAAAATTTAATTTCTGCAACTGTAAAGCTGGTTTGAGAGTTAAGTGCTGTTTTTTATTCATTGCTGGTAATCATAGAATAGTTTGGGTTGGAAAGGTTCTTTATAGGGTCACCTCCTACAGTGAGCAGGGATGCCTTCAGCTAGATTGGATTCCCTGGATCTCAAGGATATGTGTGCTGCATACTGTCCTGTTTTGGACACCAAACTCAGAGATCCAGTGGTGTGTTGAAGAAAAGAAAGAGGAGAAGACAGAAAATGCAATGTATGGCAGGTTAATTAATTGAGGAAACAGTGTCAAGAGAGGAACTATGAGTGTTCTGCAGTATATAAAAGATTATTAAAGGGTTTGTCCTGTTTGCCTGGTGAGAAAGAATTAGTACAGTATATAGTAGACAACATTGATTGGATAGTTTGAAAAAATTCTAAATGTCATTTGGTAAAGAAATTGGAATCTTTAGCTAAGAATGTCAGGGAGATTTGTGCAGATTATAGTCTACATATTTGATCCAGTGTAAGTGTGGAGAGCTGGAAGGGCAAACCTTTTTCTTTTATTTCCTCCCTTTTTTCTTTTTCTTTTCTTCTATGAAAATGTATGCATTCTGGTTTGTCTTCTGTGTAATTAATATGACCAAAAACCAGGTGGAACTTAATTTAGTTCCTATAAAGGTGACTTAATGTGGCTATGAATATTCAAATCCATGATTTGGTTTAGGTGATGCCCTGTCTACCATTCCAGTAACGCATAAAAGATATTTAAAATGTTTCATTCTACAGAGGAGATTCTTCTCCATGAGAAGACTAGACGTGTTTTTCCATTCATTGTCCTAAACAGGAGCGCTGCAGAGAGCAGGTGCAATTGGAGGAACTAGGCTGCTGGTTCTTAGATGATAGTTCAGACTTCATTCAGCTGAAGTAAAGTGCAGTGAAGCAGCTTAAGATGCTAGCAAAGTCCTTCTTTTGTGGGGAGATTTTTGAGGCTCTCTAGCAAGGCAAAAGGCTGGTGCTCAAGGAAAGTTAAACATATTGATCAGTTCATTTGACCCCTTGCTCATGAGCAGACTGAGTGGTGTGCACTCCTCTGTCTTCCTGTCCATTTCTACCTTCAATAGCCAATCTGTGCTCAGGAAAGAAATGGGTTAGATACCATGCAATATGTTTATCACCTGATGCATCTCCTGAGATTTTCCTGACTGCTTTTTTAACTAGAAGTTACTTAAATACATTTGAAGAGTGAACTTTCAG
Organism: Urocynchramus pylzowi; assembly: GCA_013397555.1. Classification (NCBI taxonomy): domain Eukaryota; kingdom Metazoa; phylum Chordata; class Aves; order Passeriformes; family Fringillidae; genus Urocynchramus; species Urocynchramus pylzowi. The sequence goes on along the minus strand of VZRH01006717.1, from coordinate 1,992,209 downwards.
ATCATTAGAATGTTAGGTATATAGAATGTTACCTATATAGGTATATAGGTCAACCTACTTCAAGCAGAAGTTCCATGTATAGAGATTCTGAAGTTTTAGTTCTTAGCATCACTTTATAAGATGTTCCTTTCAGCTCTAGCCTGTATATAGACATAAAGTTCATAAAACACTTGTCTAAACAGAAAAGAGGGTGCTTTTAATCCTTCTGTGCAATTCAGTAGCTGCAGCTGCAGATAATCACTGATGCATTTGTTTTGGAAACATCTTCAGACCTTCTTTGAGATCAACAATATCCAAGAGATTCTGAATAACTTCTTTCTAGGCAAAATCACATCACATCTAATCTGTGTTTCATTGTCTCCTTCAGACTGATTATGAGAGTAGATAAATATAAAATGTCAGAACAGGTAACTTTTGACAGGAAATTAGAACTTGTTTTAATGGATGTGTACTACAGAGAAGAAAACATTGTGAGAAGAAAATGTTATTTACCCTCCAAGTAATTCCATTAGAAAGACAACCAAAATGGTAATAGACCTATTAGTAAGAAACTTGTAGATTAATTCTATTCCATTTTTTTCCACATTGTGAGTTCCATTTTTCCATGACAGGAGATAGAAATCTCACAGAAGTCATCTTTATCCCTTATTGTATTTTACAGCCTTAGAAGGAGGAGCTAGGTAATTCTTCTGGAAAGAAGAATTGTGAGATCCTTAGAATTTGTTACTTAAGGACTGAAGATGATAAAGGAATTCTTGAGGAGCTCTATTTTTTTTAATCTTACTGAGTACATAAGATATACTGTAGGATGAAACAAATACCTGGATGGATGAGGGAGCAGTAGTGGATATTATCTGCTTTGAGTTCAGCAAGGCTTTTGGCACTGTCTCTCACAGCATCCTCCTAGGCAAAGTCATGAAATGTGGGCTGGATGAGTGGACACTGAGGTGAATTGAGAACTAGCTGAACAGTAGATCCCAGAGGGTTATAATCAGTGGCACAGGGTCTAGGTGAAGGCTGTCACTGGTGGTGTCTTCTAAGGGTCAGTGCTGGGTTCATAATACTTTACCTTAATTCATTGATTTCTTGGATGAAGGGGCGATCCCTAATCAGTAAGGTCACTGAGCACACAAAGTTGGGAGGAGTGACCAATACCCCAGAGGGCTGTGCAGCCCTTCAGAAGGACCTCAGCAGGCTGGAGAGATGGGCAGAGAAGAACTGCCTGAGATTCCACAAAGGCAAGTGCAGGGTCCTGCACCTGGGCAGGAATAACCCCATGGCCCAGCACAGACTGAGGGCTGAGCTGCTGGGAAGCAGCTCTGGGGAGAAGGGCCTGGGGGTGCTGGTGGATAACAAACTGTCCATGAGCCAGCAGTGTGTCCTTGTGGCCAAGAAGGCCAATGGGATCCTGAGCTGCACTAGGAAGAGCATGGCCAGCAGGTCGAGGGAGGTGATCCTGCCCCTCTGCTCAGCCCTGGTGAGCCTCACCTGGAGTGCTGTGTTGAATTCTGGATGCAATCCCATGCAATGTGCTCTTATGATACCCACTGTGGTCCCTTCCAACCTTAGTTATTCTGTGATTGAAGACTTGATAAATGCACTGTTAAGTCTGTGGATATAAAACTTCAGTTTCCATCTTCATATGGAGGAACCTGTCTAGCAATTTTTGAGGAAAACTGGAAGTATTGTAACTTATACTTTCTGTGTTTTGCTCATCATTTGAAAACCAGTGTGATATTCTGTCTTGCTGGAGATTACAAATTCAATGTTGTGAGGATACCAGTTCACACCCTCTCCCCTTTGTGCAGCCTTTCTAGTTTTTCTATGCCTGGCACAATACATGAATGTCATGCCCGTTTCTTTTATTTAACTGCTGGTCTCAGTAATGCTTTTTCCTCAGAGAGGAAACTTTTATTTGGTAATTCTATCCACAGTTATCTTGTTGTGCAGCAACCTTCTAGTGGGAGTTTATGCTCAGTTGTTTGTCCATTATGTGACTGTATTAGCATGTTTTCCCTAATAGGCTTACAAAAATACTTCTCTGCTTCTCTTGCCTCCTAAGCTCATCTATAAGTATTGAGTGATTTTATCAGGTTATCTTTATTAGGATGGCTGGAGAGCTGTCTGTGGTAGCCCAGACTATTATGCAGAAAAGCAGTGCTGGGCATTACAGAAGTGCTGCCTATTTTAAGCATTGAATCTAGTGAAAAAGTTGTGCTTGACAAACTTCCAAAGATCTGAGACCTGCATAAAGGAATTCATGAGGATGAGTCTAATCTAATAAGTACTTCTTAAAAGTTGATATACATAAAATTGGCTTCATGCTATCTTTATGGTTTCTCATTGATCTGGGAGATTGAGACAAACCTTTATCTGCTTCAACTGCAAGCAGAGTTTTTGTGTGCCTTAAAAAATTGTATTTGCCCTTCCATCAAGATAATTAAAACATGTTTAAGACCTTAAGTGGCCACTATTTCTTCTCCAGCCAGTTTCCCTGCTTGGCTTCTCCGTAGTCCAACCAGCTTCCATCAAATGTATCACGGAGGATGTTCTTGTTGTTCATTTGCCAAATCTTTTTTACCTCCAGTCAGATGAACAAGACCTTAAATGTTTTCTCTGTTTCTTGCACTTCAAGAAAAAGAATTCTCAACCTATGAGACTCCTTGGCAGTTTCTAGCAAAAATGGCTAATACTGCTTGTGTCCTTTGGCTGTTTAAGCTTAATGACTCATAAACCTATAAGAGCAACTTCATCTGTCTGAAGCAAACCCATAGCAGCAGACTGTGCAAAGCAGAATATAAGAAAATTTCTTTTTTAAGTACTTAGTAACTTTCAACTCTAATGATTTTTTACATCTTGGCCCAAAGCAGTCTCCTGTAACCTCTTTAAAGCTTCGTGTCAGGTTTATCTACCAATAGTAGTTACATTTAGAACAAACATGTCTTCTCTTATCACACAGTTACCAAATTCTTAGAAGGAAATTTCTTCTTCTTGCTCTTGGAATGCCCTGTGGTAGCCTGCAGTTGAGAAGTTTATGAGCTAATCAAGAAACTGCATAAGTTGTTCTAAAACTAGAGGCTGTGCAGCCCCAGTGCTGTGTCTGGGCTGATAAGTATTGTTGAGGGGAGAGGGTTGGTTGTTTGTATGGCAGCTGCATCTTGTGTGTTCCATCTCTCTCTTCAGTTCTAGTACTAGTTTCAGAATTAAGTATTGTACTTCTCTTTGTTGTAGGGATTCTCTGCTTCAAGCTTGTTGGCCAGGAACTTCTATCTAAACAAGTTTAGGGATTTCCTCTATGTATGGGATCTGTAACATGGATATATGATGTTTCTCTATCTAAACAAGTTTAGGGATTTTCTCTACTTATAGGATCTGTAAGGATATATCGTGTTTGTTGAAATAAGAAACTTCATCATTGGTCATGGAGATTTACTAGATCCTTCATTTTCAGATTTAAGATTTGTTGTTGCTATTATTAAATGTACTTAAACTTTCATTTAGGAAAATAAATGAAAATATTACAAATTTTTTTAAGGGTTCAAAATAAAAGCTATGCCCTTCCTGCTCTGTTTCATTGTGTTTGCTCTCTGATGTCTGAAAAGAAATACATAGGACACAGGTTCAGAAATCTTGATCAAGTTTTAGTCTAGCCAGTATTACAGTTGATTAAAAGTTATTTCTATGTTTGTTTTAAACTTTCATTTTAAAATCTCCCACTCTGCTTCTAACTTCAAATTCATGCTTCTAACTTCAAATAAAAAAAGAAAATAAAATTTTACAAATGCAATTTTTAAGTCCTGTCTTAATAACTTCTATTCTCCAGTTGTACAAGAAAGAGCCTTAATACTTCCTGTCAACAGTCAGATGCTTTGCCAGTTTCTGGGAAGCCAGGCCTCAGCATGCACAAGAATTGCCTGGGAAGACAAATACTGCAATGTCTAATGTTACTCCTCTTCCTCCTCCTTTCCTTGAGCGCTTATTACTGAGCACAATGTGAAGGTATGGAGTATCTCTTTGGTCAGCAGTGCTGGCTGTGCTCCCTTCCAGCTCTTTTCTAACCCCAGCCTTACTTGCTGGGGTGACAGAGCAGGGAAAGAAAAGATCTTGATGTTTTACAAGCACTGTTCAACCACAGTGAAAACATTGGTGTGCTATCAGCATTGCTCAGTCACAAATCCAAAACACAGCAATTCTGGTGCAGCCACCTGCTGTAAAGAAAGTACCAACTCCATCCCAATGAGATTTAGGTCACATATGAGTAATACTATAATTATAATACTTTTGTAATTAAAAAACTTGTAAATAATTTTTGTAATTACTTTTTTCCTTTTGCATTTGGAAGGAATATAGACAAGCTTCCTGTGTGTTTGGGTATATTCAGGACCAGACCAGAATGACTTTTACGGAAGAAGTAGGAAAATTGAGTATGTACCAAGTACTGTCACAGTCTCAGAATTAAGTACCAGAAGACTTCTTTCTGTAATCATTTGCACTAATAATTAATCAGAATAGACTGGAGTAGAATGTAAAATGTTCATTTGATTGAATGTAATCTTAGAGCCCATCATTTGCTTTGGAATGTAATGGCATAGCAGCTCGGCCTCCTGGTCAATATTATATTTTTTAAAGCCACAGTCCAAATTATTTTTAAAAGCTTAATATGTAATGATAGGGATTTCCGTGAGGGATTGGGCTGTACATCTCTGTGGCATTTTGTCTTCTCATCCTTCCCAAATCCACCACAGGTTCTAGTTGTATTCTTTAGTCTTCTCTTGGTGACCTAATCTTGCCTTAGTTGATCTTTTAGCTTCAGGCTTCTTTTGGAGGGGTCTTTTCATGGCATTTGCTATTTTCATCAGCTTTTCACTCTCTGCAGATCTATGGCTCTCCATACTCAAACAGCTACTTCTAGGCTATTTGCCACCTCCAGACTTCATCCAAATCTCAGCTAACCTGACTTTTCACCTGACTTCATTCTTTCAAACTTTAATTATTTCTATTTATATTCTGTTCTTTTCTGGCTATTTAAAGGGGGTTGTCTTCTCATAGTGTCTACACTATGAATTTTATTTTTTTTTGGTGTATCTACAGGTAAGAAATGGTCCAGTGCTGATCTTAGCTTAAACTGCATTTCTTAAGATAATGCTCTGAAAGGATTCTCTTAATACTTCATAGTACATTAAGTGTGTTTCTGTTTACTCAGAAAAGAAAATTTTAAAAAAAAGTACTTACTAAAAAATCAAGTACCAAACAGAAGACCTATTTATACTTTAAACCTCGGATGTGCTTAAATCTTGACTACTTTATTAACTTCTAGTGGGGGTATGGTATGGATGATAAGGTTAAGCAGAGATTTGGAGCAGCTTCCACACAAAGAAATTAAATAGACTAGAATTTTTTCACTTTAACGAAGAAACAACATATGGTGGAGGTATACAGAATGAATAGCATTAAAAAAAAAGTCAGAGGCAATTATTCACTGTTTTTCACAGATCAGAAATTGTGACAGAAAAAAATTGAGCAGCAGGTTTAAAATTAATAAAAGGACATACTTGTACAAGTGTAGCAGAACTGGATGTTTCATAATTGATGTAACATCATATGGAAGCCTGGAGTATAAATGATAGATACAAATAAAGGAATTAGGCTGATAGACCTACTATGGCTGCTAAAGCCAATTAATTGCATGCAGCATCTAGGTCAGGAAAGCTCCTGAACTGAAGGCAGCAAGAGATGATAAGTGTGTACCAGGAAACAAATCATGTTCTGTGTCATGTGTTTATTCCCTGAGCATTTGTTTCTTAGCACCAGAAACATCATACTGACTTGTGTGCACATTTAGACTGAGCTGTTATGGCAATTTTTATATACTTCTTTCAGGAGTAGCACTTTCATAAAGAGTGGAGCACCCACAATCTTGCCAATTTTTCCATTGCGTGAGCAAACACTTGTCCTTCAAAGTAGTGGGCTTCCCTGACATGGCTAAACTGAAATTTGGACCTCCCAGAAATGGAGGAATAAAACCATCTCAACATGGCTTTTGGTAATTTACTACATGATAGAAAATTGCTTTCCTCTAATCTCACTATTAAAAATTACTAATGGATCTTCTGAGCTTCTCTGAAAAGCAATTGTGAGCTGACCCCTGGACATGATTCTCTTTGTATGAGAGGCTACTTTTTGTCTAAGCTATCACCACTTGAAGGAATGCCTTATTTAGGGAAGGCCTCTCTGAAATTGTGTACTATTTGCAGTATAGATTAGGTTAGCAGAGGTATTGCATAATCTGCTACTGAAATATTGCAATAGAATAGAGATTGCTGCACATTTTAGGAATGGTTCTGACAGTGATATACAGAAAATTGCTATGCACAGATTTGTTCAGGCTTTTATGCAATATTATTCACTGCATTTCAATTCGAGATTGCTTTCTTAATTAGAATTGTCCTGCCATAACTTTTCTGGGGGACTCCTATAAATTCACTTTTTAGCTGTGTACAACAGCAATCTCTACAGATGGTGGCTTAAGAAAGAAAAGTATAGCTATTCTACAGTAAATCTTGTGGGATTTTAAAGTATGCTTTTCTCACTTTCACTACAGCTTGAATTTTACCATGGATTCTTCACTTACTCTTTTTCCCTTTCTCCATGCTACCATATAAACATCACAAGAGTATAACCAGGACTTAAGTATTTTTTTATTGCTGAAGATAGCATTGAGCTCAAAACTGACGTATTAAGGGTTGAAAAATTACCTCAAGTGATTTTCCACAGACTATGTCAAAAAAACACAGTAATACTACAGCAGTAAATGCTTCCCTTTATACCCTTACTAATTTGGTTCTAAGCTTTTTGGTCCTTCTTTAACTACAGCATCTCTCTTCTTACCTCCATTTTCATCCCCTTCCTTATATTCTAATAAGGAGAAATTCTTACTGTATTAAAATTCTAGTTTTTATTTGTTATTTGGTTTCAGATACAAGAATGTATCTTGTCCGTATTTGTGGTTGGAAATACAGTGCATCCTTTTGAAAATTGTTATTGGTGTCATTTTCAGATAGATGATTGATTTAGAAAATACAGGTTTCTCTGGAGTGAGTGTCATTTGACTGACATGATTGTAACACCTATTTAAAAAACTGCACATTCAGGTTCTTTTTTTTTCCTCAACCCCTCTTCGTTCAGTGTTTTTCTCATTGTCATGAGCATTCTACACAGTTAATGTGCTCTATAGCCTAGTATAGTGTGTGAACATGTTCAGTGGCAAGTGTTGAAAACCAGAATAGGTCATGGAGGAACTATTAAATATAGGAATGCAGGATTGGAACCTCTTCTCCATTTTATCAAAGGATGTAATTATTACTTACGAGGTGGTGATTTTAAGTCTACTGTGTTCCATTTTTCCAAAAGGCGCATGTAAAGATACCTTTAATGTATTCTTTCCTTTTTTTACTAACATGAAAAAACACTTTTCTAACAGAGCTAGGAAAAGCCATTCACTATACACATTGCAAATAATCCAGCAAATATATCAATATGTAATTTTGTTTTGGTTTTCTCATCCAGGAAAAGAGAATAGAGGGCAATGTGGCTGAGAGGTTTTTACCACTCTAGTTCTGGGATGGCTGCAGGATTCAGGACTGAGAAGCAGCCTGTGGTACCATGAGCAGCTGTTGTGTCCATTTTGTGCCTGGAGCTCTAGTTGTACCCGCACCATTGGCATTTTGTTCAGGAGACTCTGTATTGTGCCTACTCTACTGCATTTGCAGTGCTGTGAAAATTAGAGAACAAGATTTGAAAAAGTTTTAATTCAACCTATCATAACAGTTTCATACAGTTTAGAACCTCATCTTCATCTAAACATGCGTGAATTTCAGGGGAAGATCGGAGGCTTCAGGAGTATTATCCTATTGTATTTCAGGTTTCTTTTGCAAAGTCCAAACCATAAGGAAAAATTCCAGAAGGCACATGAGTTTTGAATAATCTTGAAACATTAAAACTCTTAAGATCAGTTTTCATAGAATAAGCAACAAAATCCAGAAAATGCTCATCCCAAATGGGGTGATTCTTATCCAGTCTTCCCCATACACAGGTGAATCATCTTGGTTTTGTGTGTATAAGTAAGTGTAAAATTTGCTTTCCACCAAGCTACAATAAACACCTTACCCAAAATCCATCTAAAATGTCTCTCAGAATCTTTACTTTCAAAACTGACATAAGTAGAGTTACAATAAAATATTTTAAGTTTATAAGAATGCTACTGAATTCGGACTGTATTCTTTTAGTACAGTTTACTTTAAAATACACTTTTTCAGAATCTTTTAGCATTGAATTCCTTCTAAAAAATAGGAATTTGCCAGAAAAAATGCAAAGAAATACAGATATTTTAGTTTTTTACTACTTCTCCCTGGCTTGAGAATGCTGCCTGCCATGAGCCTTAGGCAAATAGCTTTTCAAGGGCAATTCTGCCTATGATGAAGCAACACCCTTCACAGACTGATTCATATTTTTAACAGTATGCTCTGTATTGTTTTTTTAAAAGCTAGCAACCTTAAAAATACATCTTCAAGGGATGAATTTGTGACCGAAAGCTGAGTAAGATTTAAAGATAATGTTTGTGTTCAAATAGCAGGAGTGTTTTGGTGTACTTCATTATTTGCTAATGATTATACAGGCATTAGTTATATATGAGCTTGTAAAGAGTTGGAGATTTCAAAACAATTTTATATCTTTAATTCTAATATTTTGCATTTATGTGAAAAATTCAGTTTTATATTGTTGAAGTATTTTGGGAAGTGTGTTTTTAAAAAGTCAGAATTGAGAAAACATCTTCCCTTTTTGCTAGTGTCTCAAATGCCTTTGAGAAGTGTGTCTGCTTCAGCCTGCATGGTTGAGCAGAACATTTTGAAGATATATATGTGAAACAAAAATGCCCCCAAGTTTTTCTAGATCTAGTAGAAAAAAGAAATTATCAGCTCAAGGTTTTATTCAGAAATCCCAGTGATAGCAGTGAGTTCTACTTTTAGGAAGGTGTTTTTTTTCTTTCTTCCTTCAGGAGTTTCTCTTGTCCTGCCATCTGCTCTCATAAGCCTTTTAATATCTTTAGCTAATTTATAGTATATGCTAAACTAGAGGGCTTGCTATTTTTTTTTTCCTTACATTTTATGAATGTTTATGATGCTCAAGACCTCTAATATAAGATAAAATTTTCATTGGATTGAAACTTTTTTCCTCAGTCATGGGTTTTATCATCATTGCTACTATTATTTTCATTGTGTACATGAGGAAATAAACATTATGAGTAGTGTGATGACTGCAGCATGTATATACACAAGCTATTTTTAATAGTCAGATAGTATTCTTATATTACTAACAATAACCTTTCCAGCAAGGTTTTGTCATAACTTTTGATTTCAGTCACACACTGTTACCAGTATTCAAGCTTTTCATTAGCTTGCCTGCTTAGGTATTTCTGCATAGCTTAATACACTGACTTACTGTGAAGGGATAGCAATAATCTGTGCAAAGTTAGCACAGATTATTAGTTAGTACTTAGAAATGCTTTCTTAGTATTTCTCTAATGCAGCAATAACTTATCTTAAAATCTGTTTCAGTGTTATCTTAGCAATCACTTTCATTCCCCAACAAAGAACTGATTTAAGCCTCCATTTTTAACAAGGTCTTAATACCCTTTAACTTCAGACTAATTAGAACTGTTCCTGTCCAAAACCTTATATTATGTGGAAAAACAGCTCTCAAGTGAGAGCTTTTTATTAATAAAGAGTTACTTTATTTATCAGAGGGAACGTCATTCTTCACATCTTTTCCTTCTTTCAGTCTCTCCCACAATTTTCCTCTTCGTTTAAAGCAGTGGTCTAAATAGACAGAGCCTTCTCAAGACCATGAATTTTTGGTGCTACTTTGGCATATGAAATGATGGTTTCTTTGTACTATTTCTGTTCTTCTGCACAGGACTGAATATTTTTAACAGAAATTAGATTCCCAGATTATTAGCTACCCTAATAGCATGCTTTTGTGTTGCCCTGTCCTCTGTAATTCTATTCAGTTTACAGAAGGATTATGTTGGAATCAACTCTGGAGAAGAAAGAAGAGATAAATGAAACATCAGTAATCATTAATTAGAAATTATTCAGGCTCATTAGGGCAAGTCCTGAAACTTAATCTATTTGGACAGGAACTGTGACTGTAGGTATATCCACAAAAAGGCGGGCATCTGTAGTTTCTACAATTACAGTGGCACAAAGCAAAGTGTATTTCTTAAGACACAGGACTACTGAGTAATGCAAAGGATCAGACCACTGACAGCCTTATGAAAAGGAGGTTTGTACATATTTGACACTTCCAGAAATTATGTCCCTTCCTTCAGCAAAGTTGGACTCCATGCTGGTTTATGTCCTTTCTATCTCAGCAGAAACTACTCTTGAGGAGACTTTATCAGAAAATGTTTTGACATTCTATTATTCTGGAACAGGAGTGAATGATGAAATAAGACATTCAAATACATCTGCACTATTCAGATTTTACAGCTGTTTCTGTTGTTGCTTCGTTTTAAAACCCATGGAAGAAAATGCTAACTGAAGTTGTTGATCATTAGCCTGTGTTATCCTGTGTTAGTTCAGCAGCAGGTCAGCCTCTTTTCCTTCTTTTGAGGGTGCTCTTGTAACAATCTTACAGGAAAAAATAAACCATCTTCTGCAGTAGCTAGTTACAGGAAGGGAATCTAACAATACTTCAGGCAAGTGATGTACTGTATGTTACTCAGCCTTGAGAAAAAGGAAAATTAAGATTTGAAGGGTTTTGTGCTGAGCAGAGGTAAGAGACTGGTCCTGGGAAAATTGCTAAAAATGAGTTAGTCTCAGCAGAATCTAATAATCAAGACCCTTTCTAAATAGTCTGTTTCACAGCTATAGATCATGTTTTCAGGCAGTAGAAAATAAAACTTTTTCAGATGGAACTGTTGGTTAATTTGTGAAAGGAAAGCTATGTCATGAAATAAGACAAGTGTTTGTTTAACACTGCAATTAATAAAAAGTCTAATAGTGGGATGGGCTGGGGGAGTGTGGGTTAAGGGAAAAATACTGAATGGATAACTTAAATTTGATATGACCTGTAATAAAGTGGAGCTAAAAATACTGAGAAAACACAAGCAAGTCCATGAGGAAGAGGAAAGCAGATGAACTAAGCAATAAATATTTTGTACTTGGCCAGTAAAAATGAGTGACATGTTGAACATGAAAATGGCAAACCAAAAAATTGAATAATTGATTTCATGTCAAAGTGTTTATAAAACCTTTCACTGAGGAACTTTGATAAAATTTTATGATGCACAACTATTTTAGTTTTAATTACATTACATATTTAAGTGAAAAAAGTCACAGAAATTTTGTCAGGTAGCTCTTTCCCAATTTTAATTTGAAAGATCTCAAATAGGTGTAAATGAGTTATATTTGCTACTAAAAACTATTCCTTTGCATCATTCTCACGGAATAAGACCCTGTTTCTAATTACGCTTTTATAACATGCAACATATTTTATACATTTTATATTTAAATTATGCAATTAATATCATTTACCTACTCCCTTGTTAATAGCTTTTGACAAATAAGGACAAGTGAGTACTCGGAGCTGGCTGGTTGTGAGAGAGATGTCTGTAGCACAGTGCTGAGTACAAGCCAACATGCTCTTCCTCTCAGCATGGTTTATTAGCTGTGGCTCAGTGCCACTCTCACTGTGGTACAGAGTTGGCTGTGATCTCATGTGGGATGCTGGTATAGCTCCCTGAAAATAACAAATAGATCCAAGGTTTTGGTTGTTGTTTTTTTTTTTCTTTCCTTCATCTCCTACGTTTAATAGTTCAGTTGTTAATAAAAGCTCTGAGAATTCTGCCAGAAGAGGTAGTAAACATTTTAAAAAACAAGTAGCAAGCTTGCATTATGATGCATCATTCAAGTATCTGTCACTAACAATTGTTCAGAGTTAGGGTTATTATTTTAATTTATTGTAAAAACAGAAGACTTCTAGTGCCTTGTACTTTTCTTAATGCAATTTAATGCAAAACTGTGTCACGTATTGAATTGTTCCACGAAAGAGAATTTTCCAATAATATGAAAGCTCTCCCTGAAGTATTTCTGTATTATAGCTACTTACTCAGCTAATTTTAGAAGGGGGAAAGACTGGGGGGAAGGAAATGCTTAGAAAATTTTTGTTCTGCTTTTTGTTTTGGTTTTACTCATGTATGGATCAGTGCAGTTCTGAGGATGAAGCTAAGCTGGGGCAAGAGTAGAAATGCCAATAATGCTACAATACTGTATGAATTTATCAATGTAAACTCAAAGGGAAATTTAAAAATCTATCTGTAGAGTTTTTTGTTAAAATGGCATATGTGGCACAAGTGGAGTCACTGTGCTTCACTGTAAAGATCTGGCCACTGTGGAGTAAAGATCAGCTGAACTGTGAGCTAATCATTAGATGTGACAGAAGGGTAACCTTGGAATGGACATGTTTAGGTATTAGGTACTCAACTTTGACTTTCTTTTATTTATAAAAGGCTTCTCCCACATTGTATTTATTCATTAAAATTGGTTTTGAATTCAGTGTGAGTAGATTTTGGACAAATTATTATATAAGACTTGCAAAGGTGAATCAGTGAGGGAATGCTTCTCCTGTGTATTTACTTTTCCTTAAGATGAAAGAGGATATTCTGGTTTTCATAATAAAACATCTTCAGAGCATGAAAAGTCTTTGTATTTTTTTTTTAAAAAAGCCATTTATTACAATTATTGTCTGATTTATGAAGCTAAATGTGTACTGGGTAATCATGTTTCTCAGCTTTGAAGAACACTGCTGAACCTGGAGAAGCATGCCTTCTTAGCAGCTTAAGGTATAGAGGCACTGCAGCAATGAAATGTATCTTGACACTTATCTAGGGTAACATTATGCATCAGTGAGCATTTAAAGTCAGGTGATGTGGCTGGAGGAAATAGGAGCTAAAGCGTTGACTGCTGTTGTGGAGGGATAGCATCACTATTTGTCCTGACATGTTTTGGATGAAAATATAGCTGACAATATAGTTCATGTTAAAATAACCTAGTAAAATCTACCCATGATATTCTGCTGGAGGGAGGGGAGGGGGGATATTTATAAGATACAAAATCTGGAGTTTTCTTTTAGCTTGTAAATGGTCTTTGTTCCACTAGCTTTCTAGATCCACCTTTTATGTTTTAAATGAAAGAGAGTCTTCCATTGCTTGACCTGGTGGCACCACCCACCTAACTCTAAGCTCTTTGATCACAAAGGCAATTCCAAAACAGAATAAAACTTTGTAAAGCAATTATAGTATGGCATTGCCAGCATAATATGATCTTGCAGCTTAACCAGAGGTTAAGGTCTTAAAATATATTGTCCTGGCATTATCTGTAGTGTTTTTTCCATCAGTTCTTTAAATGATCTTTCTTAATGCAATGCTGCAATTTAGCTTGGTTCCTAAATTTGAGTATCGCTTAAACTCATTTCAGTACAGACTGGGATTATTTCTGGGCTTTTGTAACTAGTTTTTTTGGTTATTACTGTTAGTGTCTAAAGAGTGAGGGTGTTCATTGCTAGTTCTGGAAGGAAAATGCAGGTTTAATAATAATAATAATTGCTTGTTTGGAGTAAAATAGTAAATTGTGATCAGGCAAGAAACATTGCAGTTTCTTACAGTGGCTTATTCATAAAGCCCAGCTATCTCTGTACACAAACCCCATGTATTTGTTTTTTATATCATTATCCATGAGAGTCGTGCATACACTGTGCTGTCCTCACTCCCAGTTTGCAGGTAGGCTTGCCCTAACCATCTTGGATTTCCTTTCTGCTCCGGGGCTCAGCGAGTCCTGTGGAAAGTATTAGCAATGTTAGTGATGGTCACCTTAGTCATTTGCCTATTGCTGGTCAGGAATTCAGCCTTTCAATTGATATAACGTGGTTCTGTGTGTATAGTCTAAGAAAAATCCATGGTGCTTCATCTTTTCCAATGTGATTTTATGATCACAGTTTACATAGTGGCTCTTTCAGATGCCTTGGAACACATCTAAGCCGTCTCTGGTACTTGCTGGTGGGATTGCAGTCGAACATTTTTCAAGACTATTCTCCAGATACATGAATTTGATTGTGACAAAAGGGAGACCAACGCAGATGTGCTGCCAGCTGAAAGATCCCTACTGCTGTAATTTTTGTTTTTAAACCTCTGTGGGGTTATAATTTCCAAATACACTGATAAGTGGCAGAGACTTCTATACTAAATCTCTGCTTTGGATAAGCTACCCTCCTCCCATCACTTTTGCTATATTTATCTAGACAAATTTACTAGGCCTCCCTGACATGGAAGAAACATGCCAGTGCTCAAGGAACTTGCTTATTTTACAGATATGTAAGCTCCAGTTATCTGTTTTCACTCCTGTGCTGAGGCAGAAACTGAGGAAGAGATAATCTCTGCTTTATCCATCTTCTTCAGCTTGGGAATTGCTGGAGGCATGTTGAAGTTATGGGGCATGTTATGGTCACTGTCACCCACAGAAATGTGATAGTAAGTGCTGTGGTCTACTCAGTAACCTTGCAGTCTCCTCTTAAAGTTGTATTTATAGGGGGAGCAATAAAAAGAGAGAAGGGCTTCAGAAGATGGAACCAGAGGGGATTGTTCTATCTAACTATTATTTTTGCTTTTAAGAGAACATCTTACAGAATGGATGGAAGGAGAACATAGCTGTTAGGGACTTACAAGGTAAATTAAAGCTGCAAGTTAGGAGGAGTAAATAGTTACATTTTGCCAATGGATTATGTTTGTGCAAGCTATTTAAAAATTAAAAGTAGAAATTATTTTTGGGACCTGAATGGAACAAAATGCATGAATGCATTTAATGAAAGCCTTCTTAAGTTGTCCAAGATCCACATGTCCCCAGCCTCCCATGTTTCTGAATAATGAAAGAGTCAGGATGTAATGTGTTGTGGCATGAATAGCAGAGACAATATATCAAGTGGTTTTTAAATTCATCTAGAAACTTTTTGTTGACATTTAAATGATCAGATGCAAAGAAAAAGGGAATGACAACTACAGAAAACAAAAATTAGTTCTAAAACCCACAGCCAATAATACATGAATAACAAAGTGCTTTTCAGTATCTTGGGTTTGAACCATACAGGTATTTTATAAGCAACTGTAAAATATGGATGATGATGATGTCAAAAGTAACTGTAATTTATCTGGAATGGAGATAACTATGTGAGACGTGCAATAAAATCTCACTTGCAGCATTGTCAGTAATACTACTTGTCTATAGAAAGTTCCTTCTAGGTATGAAGGCAGATAGATCAGATGTGGTGTTGTTTTATTCCTGTGACTCCATTCTGTGACTAAACAGATTTTTCTTTTTCCCTTTCACATTCCCCAGCACAGAGCATACACTAAGAAAACTCCCCTTGAGTCAGATTACTATTTTAAATAGAATTCAATTCACTCATTTAGGCCACACAGAGCAATATATGTATATATATGTGAACTCACTAATGTATGAAGAAAAAAGAAAACCAGCAAATTCTACTTCTGAAATTAACTGTCTGGAGAAATATAGATATAACAGGACTGCCACTAGTTGTATGCTGGATCATACTCATACTTAACATCTCTCTGAAATGTGGTGGAGCAAAGTGTAAGGTGTTAGAGCTTCCAGAAGGGAAGCTCTGTGAACAAATATTGTGTGAACAATTTTATTAGCCTTTCTGGATGCTGCTTGTCTCTGAGACTCCTCTCGCATTCTTGTAATTTCACTATTGTAGGATTAAGGGTTTGTTTTTTAAACAAGTTATTTAAAAGTTCTGGTGGTTGTCCATAAGCTCTGTGATTTAAATTGTAAAGAAAAAATTCGGTCTAGACTCTGGAATGATCAGACCATTCCCACATATTTTCCACATTTTATTCTTGCTAAGTTTGAATCATCCTGCTCTCACCTTCAATTTTTACTGATTTTTTTTTTTTTTAATGAAGATATTTTCTGGATGTCTTTTTTGCCTAATCATAGAAAATACTGTGACTGTACTTTTCAACCTGTGATCTGCAATTCATTCCAACCTGTTCTCCAACATCAAGTGTTCCTCTGTTGTTGGTCCCATTTCCTGGTTTTATATATCTCAGTCAAACTTCCTTTCTTTAAAATGAACATTTAATTTTTTTAACCTTGGCATAAACTGGCCTCTGTTGTTGGTCCCATTTCCTGGTTTTATATATCTCAGTCAAACTTCCTTTCTTTAAAATGAACATTTAATTTTTTTAACCTTGGCATAAACTGGCCTCTGTTGTTGGTCCCATTTCCTGGTTTTATATATCTCAGTCAAACTTCCTTTCTTTAAAATGAACATTTAATTTTTTTAACCTTGGCATAAACTGGCCTCTGTTGTTGGTCCCATTTCCTGGTTTTATATATCTCAGTCAAACTTCCTTTCTTTAAAATGAACATTTAATTTTTTTAACCTTGGCATAAACTGGCACATGGACTTTGCGTGTCTAACCGTGCTTCACAAGCATGTTCGCATGCTTGAGTGTCTAAAAATGGAAGAGAAAATATGCACTAGAGTTACTGGAAAGAAAATTATAGTATTGTAGTGGAATGTGAGCAGCTTATAAATGGAAAAAGCCTGAGGGGTTCGTGGGGAAGTGCCATATTTTTAAAATTCACTTCTTGTTGGATAAGTCTGTAGGGGAGGTAGACAATGTTAATTTCTACAAAAATTAACTATATGGTTTCTACTAGTTGTGGGTCAACTTATTCTCGTAGGAAGAATCTTCTTAATATTTGATTCAGATGTCTCTCTTTTACATTTGGGTAGGAGAAAATAGAGCTCAACTGCAATGGCAGGAGTGTCAGCAAAAATAGCTTTATCTTCCTGCATAGGTTTCTACAAGCTGCTATGGTAATTTACCAGTGAAACTTTTCATTTCCAGGTGGATCATTGCAATCCTTATTATATCGCCTAAATCCTTTAATTTGCAGTGCCTTCCAAGGTAGGCAAAAGGTCACTCTCCAGCACCCAAAACTTTTGCTTTTGGTTGAGGTAGGTGAGGATTTTCTGACAGGCAATTGCCAGCAATATATATGCAAATGCTTTGTATCTCTCTCAGGTATCTACTTGCTGGAAAAAAAAAAAGTGCAATTACATACTTTGCCCTACAATGGTATTTCCTTCAGGACAAAGTAAGATCAACATATATTATTGTCTTGGCATTTACTATAAATACCTCTTTTTATACAGTGTTTTAAAGTCCTCAGTCTACCTACTAAATCCCAACATGGATATTAAATATAAATTTCTTTGTCTAAATGGTGAGAATTTTACTGGTTTTGTGATAATGATTTTTGTCTGCTTCTGCATATTTTTTCTCTCAGGAAATTTCAAATCTTGCTCATGTTGTTTAATGAGCTGGCTGGTCAAGCATCTGATGCCCCGGTGGGAACTTTCAAAGTCACTGAACACATTTTTACTTAAATCTAGCTGACATTTCTGTCTGTTTGATTTAATGTATGATTTCCATATTTAGATTACCAATCAGATGGAGCATAGTACAATCATTCCTTTGCACTATGAACACACATGCATCCTGCATTGAAGTGGGGTCTTTTGCCATTGGTCCACATGGCAAGAGTGATTTTAGATTCTGCTGGCATTTGGGAAGACTTTACAAGTCAGTTTTAATTATAAATAAAATTTTAAATCTCCAGTGAAAATCCTAAGTGCAGAATTAGTCTTCAGTACATTATTCTCAGACCATTTCAGTTGCTATAATATGGTAGAGCTAGTCTATTATGATGAAGTATTTATTTATTAGTTAAATGCCAAAATCCTAAAAACAACCCTGATGTTATAAATATGTATATTGTTTATACTTAATTTCATTTTATTCAAAGGTATTAAAATATTTGCTATTTGCATGCTTTAAATTCTTGCCACGGAGCATGTAAGTATTAATGATAGGACTTTTGAGCAATTATTAATTAATTTGTTTAGTAAAAATCAAAACTTAAGCAGTTTTTGCTTCTCATGGAAGCTTGGCACTCATCCTGATTTTGCACCCCATGAATGAGATAAAAAAAAAATAAAATAAAATTGCACCACTGAAAAGTATTCTAAGTGTTCTCTTCATCCAATTTGTTTGTTTTGGGTGATAGTGCCTGCAAGCCCAAAACTTCTTGGTGACGGTGCCTTCCCGCTCCCCTGGTGTGCCCTTGTTAGGCAGGAAGCAAACCGCTAGGCGTTTCCAGGAGGAGGCAGTCCATCCACAGATGAGTCTCAGGCTGGCAGCAGTGTTACCCCAAACTGTCATACAGGGCTGTGCCAAAGCAGAGTTACCCCCTGGAAAACTACACTAAGCTCTGAACTCACGTGGGCCTGGATAGCTACACAGAGGTGTGTATTTTAGACTCATATACTTTAGAACAGTTCCAACTTTCCTCCCCAAAATTAAATCAAGT
Source organism: Urocynchramus pylzowi (assembly GCA_013397555.1). Taxonomy (NCBI): domain Eukaryota; kingdom Metazoa; phylum Chordata; class Aves; order Passeriformes; family Fringillidae; genus Urocynchramus; species Urocynchramus pylzowi. The sequence goes on along the minus strand of VZRH01006717.1, from coordinate 1,973,691 downwards.
CAGATTAATTCAGAAGGGAAGAGTGGTTCCTGGTCCTGTGATTGACCTACACACAACCTCACCCCTAGTTTCTGACATATGTTGGGGACAAAGATTCTTGTTCTATTCTTTTCCAATATTAGACTTTTGAGGTGATATTTTCCTTCCAGAAGTGTCTGAAAATTAGCCTTTTCTGACTTAGTCTTGCTTTTCCTATAGTAAAATTTAAAAAAAGAAAAAGCAAAACAACAAACTAAATTGGAAGGGTGGAAGATAAAAATAATATGGCCTTCCTCCTTAAAAAATAATATTTTCATGTTGTTTGTTGCTTTTCTTGGGGAAAAAAAAAGCCTGAAAGCAGCAGAATATGTTCCTGCTTGTTACCCTTAAAAGATTGATATGGTAGGGAACAAAAACTTATCGGTTAATCCCTTCCCCCTTCTTTTTTTTTTTTTTTTTTTTTTTTTTTTTTTTTTTTTTGTGTGGGCAAGGAATCTTTGGGACATGGTGAGGCAGAGGGAGAATCCTGTAGATTGATGTCTTAATCTCAGAGCTGTTGTTCATGAGAGACATGAACTGACAGAGGGCATGTCTGCAATAATTTGATTTCTGTGATGTTTTTCTGTACAGTATGTTGAAGTTAGCTTAAGACTGGGGGAGGAAGGAAGTAAGTTTTCAAGGATCTAATTATTGAATCCATTAAAATAATAATAGTAATAGTAGTAATAATAATAACAACAATAATAAAACCCCAAAAAGAAACAATAAACCTGGGGTGGATCTTTGTCACATAATTTAATACCTTCGAGTAAGTGAAGCTGTCACCAGGATCCTCTTTGGAAGCTGTTTTGCAGGGTTCGTTGCTGGCGAGCAGCCAGTGACAGGAGCTGCAGCCCAGCTTGCTGTAGCTGCCAGTGTTCTCTTGTGTAGGAAGGGAGCCCAGAATAGCAGCCTTCTTACTACCTCCCTCAGGGTGCTTTCACAATTTCTCAAAGGTCAGTAGAAACTAGTTATCAATTGAAGGAACTCTCTCTCTGCTTTAATGTATCTTACAGGTAGTGGAGAAAAAAAGCTTTCAAATGCTTTCAAATCCTGCTACCTCTTTCCTTGGAATACTTTGTGAGGATGTGAGGATCCAAGGCTGGTTGATTTGTTGATATCATGGGGGTCAACATCAAGGTAGTTCAGACAAGTAGGCTAAGAATGCTGACTTGGTCAGCTTGCTCTGACTGGAGAAGTATTGTAGCAAGTATTCATTCAGTAGCCTGTGATAAAATGAGCATGCCCGTAGAGTTAGAATTAGCCAGTCTGGCTCCCAGGCATTTGATCTGCTCCCAAGAACAGTCTCTCTTGAATAATCTGCTTAGTTTATAATTCAGTTAAAAGACAGAATATCCTGATGGCAGGTAACAAATATATTTGTGAGATGGATCTGGAAAAAAAGTTCCAAGTGGAGGATTTTGAGTTTTGCTTTCATTAAAAGATGGAGAGTTTCATTGGGAGGCTTAGTGACAACTTGATATTGTTTAGACAGTGATCTATCTGAAGAAAGATTAATGTTAATTAAAGTGGTGTTGGAGAAATTCAGCAGATGACAGCAGCCAAGCTGGCTACAAGCTATTTTTAGAAAATTTACTTCAATGCATTTGGTATGACTCATTTATTAAGTTAACAGATGAATCAATAGCTTAGCTTCTTATGGCAGTCCCTTAACGTGGAACTGTATATAAAGATTGTGTTCATATCTTTGGTCAGAATTAAAATTATAAAAGCTGACCTGTATGGATTCAGTCCAAGTGCACAAGTGTCTTGCACAAAATGGGGCTCTGCAATAATCCTCCAGTGAGACTGTCTGAGCATGAATATATGAAGGGGCTCAGGAAAATCAGCCAGAAGTCCAACTTGCACTATTTGGGAAGTAACACAAATAGCAAACAAGTCAGCTTGTTAAAAGAGTGTAACAGAGTAAATTTATTAATGTAACAATGTCAATTTATTTCTCTTTTAGTTTTGTCATGAATTTACTTTTTGTTTGAGCTGTGGTTCATGGTTTCTTGCCTCCATTTGAGCACAGTTCTTCCTGGTTTTCGACTTTCCTTAATTTGGATGTAGTTTTCTCTCTTCTGTGATGTTCAGCTTTAATTTGTGAAATAGTAAAGCATCCATCTGTTGCAATACAACTGAGTTGGCCTTAGTTCAGTTTATTTCCTGTATTTTGCTAATTTCTTAGGTTGCTATAGAAACCTTGTTGTTCTCCTGAATCCTTTTTGTGAACTTTCACAAACCCAGTCTGAAGAGGTAAAAAAGACACTACATTTCTATTAATTTTAAAAACTTTGTTAAAATAATTATGTTTATTATTTCCTGATTATTTTTATGGAATTTCTATCTTATCTTTTCTGATCCTTGCCTCAAAGGCCTTCACCAGTTTAGCCCAGTGTAAGATATGGTTTTTCATTATTATTGTGTCAGCTCATATTTCTACATCTAGGAATAATTTAATTTCTCTTTTGCAAAGAGATTGGAGAATTGGGCTGTCTGTATTACATTCAAGGTATGATACTGAGCTCATAAGACTAATGTCTGTCAAAATTTTAATATAAATTCTGGTATGTTTGAGATTTTCTTGTATATACAAGTGAAACATTAAAGGTACCTGGTATTTAAAATAATTTCACTGTTAAATATTGTGTCTTGCTGTGGTGTGAAAATACTGCATTTGGGAGAGAAAGACTATGCACATTGGGTTCTCTGGGTGACGTTTGGGACCATCTTTTCCGTGTACTGGAAGTAGCTGACTGTGTATTTAGCTTTGCTCTTGGGTGGGTGTGTATTATCAGAAAATGCCATTTCTTTTGGACGATGCTGGAAGTTGAGTCGTTCAAATGGAGAGCAGTGTAATAAAATCTGTAAAAAAAAAAAGTAAAATATGTGAAAGATGAAGAGTGACTCCACAGAAAATTTGCATCCCCAGTGATCTGATTTCTGGCCATTCTAACGTATTCTTTGCTGCATTATATTTAGCATACAAAGCCCATTGTAGTTAATGTATACTCAGAGTAGCTGGTCCTTTGCTCTTCTGATCACAGTTACTTCTTGAAACATTGTGATTAAGAATGGTAAAATATTCTTAAAAAAACAACCTACAGAGAGAGTTTTTTCACAACAAAGTGAAAAAACACACCACATGCAAGCCCTCTGTCATGGTCTCTGTATCATCCTGTAGCTGAAATCTCCTGTGTATAATTGGTCTCTGTTCTTTCAGATGTCTGTAATCAAATCAAGGAATTGCACAATGGCAAGCAAGCTTCCAGACAGGCTGTAATTGATGGTTGCACTTAAATGTAATTCAGAGAAACACTTGAAATAGAAAGTTTTCCTCAAGCTGGACATATCCATTATTGCATTGATTTTCGATTTACCTTGATTTTGCTGGTTTTTCTTAGCAATCATCACAATGTTGGTTTTTTTTCTCTGTTACTTGTGTGTGTGATCTTGTCCAGTCCCTTACACTTCAGACTTAGCTGACTGTTGGAGATTTGTAATAGTGATGTGGCTGTGTTAGCTGCATCCTGCCAGTGTGTGTGATGCCTTTAAACTTCTGTGAAACTCGCACACAAACTTTAGTGAACAAAGTGAAATGTCTTTTTTATGTCCTTCACCAGTTAAATCTGGTACTATAATCTGCTGTGGTGAATCTCTTTCAGAAGTTCTAAGATTGACTGAAATCTAATGTTCTGAAATGAAGAAAGTATAGGCTTCCTTAAAAACTTCATTTCAAATCTGAGACATTGATAAAATTGTATATTAATGTTCTCTGATTCTCTTTCAGCTTCAAATTGTTGTTGTTAATGTTTGTGGACTGGATTTTCAAGATAAAGATGTCAGTGTAGGATTGTCAATGGACTAAGAGATATGTGAGCTGGAGCTATCAGTGAGAGATTGTTTATTTAAACAGTAGCATAATTTTTAATATATCTTTCTCTTTCAAAAACGTGGAATTGTGGTAGCTGACATTTTACTTTTTAAGAGTGGTACCATTTGAGCTGCAACTTGGCAGATTCAGAGTTTGTTAAACTCTTAACACAAAACTTTGCAGAACTATTTGCGGAGTAATGCTAATTAATGGTGTAAGCGAGTCAGATGAGTTTACTGAGTCAATTATTTTGATTTTTTTTTCTGATATTCCAGGAAATTTCTAAATAGTTGTGCCAAGGGTGGCACATAAATAAAGGAAAAAAGGAATCTGCCAGGTAGAATTCCATGTTTCTGGAGTGCTGGCAGTAGAGGTTCTGTATTCTCCTCCTGCTAGAAGGTAAAAAGTCAGTGATTTTTGGGGTACTCCAAAGTGCAGCCAGGATGGATCTCGAAGAAGCACATAAAAGTTTCTTTCTTATGGACCTCATTCCAGTAGCCGTGGGACTGATCAGGTGCAATGTTAATGTGCCACCTGAGCCACTGCTTGTCACGGTTTGATGAAGCAATCCTTCGTGATGCTAAAGCCAATTTCTTGTAGCTATCCCTAGAAACACCAGTTGAACAAAAGTCATGAAAAGTAAAACTTTGTTTGTACTTGCACTGGCAAAAAAAGTTTCACTTCTCTCCAACTTTAACCTCATTTAATGAATGGCAGCAATGGAAATTGCAGAGGAAATGGGAGAGAGCAGTTGCTACAGTCTTTGTCCGTGATGAGTTTGGATGTTGTAATATATAAGCCCTCTATAAGTCTCTGCCTTGGAAATCACAGCTGATGTTACCTGGAGCAGTGATGGACTTCAGACTTTTCCTATTCACACTTCATCCTCTGTGTAAAACCTTCAAACAGTCCGTTTACAAGAGAAGTATGGAAAGGCAGGACTTACGTGGAAAATTTTAATGTATTTTCTGTGTTATTCTCTTCTTTTTTTCACTTGACTAAACAATATTTATAATAATTTCAAGATATAAGAAAATACATCTGTGTAGAAATGCTGACAATTAGAAAGAAGAATTTCTTTAATAGGGAGATAATTCAAATGCATATTTGATAGGTGTCTACTGGTTTACAAAAAATAGTTTCTTATGTAACTTCCATTTTTGTAGGATCCAGAAAATGAATAGTATTGCTGTGTAGAGCCAGCAGGAGGTCATTAGTGCACTTATATTTTTAGATCTGAATTGTCACCATCTATGAGACTGCTTCATGAAATCAAAGAAGCCATGTCTGCATGTCTCTGGGCAAAATGTAATATTAACCACCATTTATAGTACATGCTATTCATACATCTTCAGCATGTGAACTGTTCTTTACCAGGATTTTTGCAGGATTTCAAAAAGTAATTTCAGTGAGTTCCAGGTCGGACAAAACCCTCTATTTTTTCTGTGTCAATGCCAGCTATTACCCATCACCCACTTTTTATTACCAATTATTAACTGCAGAGATTTTTCAAACATGGAGGCTATAGAGTCTGTGTGATTTGTGATGTCTGTACATGCACATTTAATTTAAAAAATTCAATTTCTATAATTGTATTTGGGTGCATTTCAGCCTGTGTAGCAGCATAGTAAAATAGCACAAAATGCATCAGTCTTCAAACACTTAAACTCATCCATGTGCCTTAGACAATCAACAAGAAATCATAGAATATGATGATTGCCATTAATATAAAAATACCATCCTGATAATGGTAATTTTGCTTGGCTTACTTAATTGTCAAGGTGATGGGCACCTTTTTTCTAGTACTTATGTTAATCACATACCGATTGTTTTGTTGGATACAGAAGGGGGATTGTTTTGTTGGATAAATTTTTTTGCTTTTGATTTGGGACTTACTGGGTTTTACCTCTAAATTGGTAGAAGGAGTATTGTGTTTTGGAACAAGTCGTAACACTATTAACATACTATATTTTCTGTTACTGATTTTGAGAACTTTTTTTTTTCCTGATTTCAGGTTGGGTGGGACTATATCTGCATACAAGATAGTGCCAGACGAAATAGAAGAAATCAAGGTACAGTATTATTGCTTTTCAACACTGAATTTATTTCTTTGGAAAATTACAAAAATGTTACATTAAAAAGCCATGTTATTTCTTGCTTTAAAGTGTATCATAGGGGAGAGAGGAAAGTGTCTTCAAGTAAAATTATTAGATCCATATTTATGCATCTAAAATAGAATTTTAGTTATTTTTACAAATACAGTTTACCTTCAGCTTAAGCTGACTTCAGCAGGATTTGTTTGATGCCAGAAACCTGTGTAATTCAACCTATTTCTGTTTTGCTACCTGAAGACAGATGGAGGACTATGATGAACACTGAGTTATAGTTTCATAACAAAAAATATGTAAGTGTCTTTCTGCTTTTGAGATCTAAAGCACATCCACATTTTTCAACATTGTCTGTCTTAAGAAGGGGATAGTATGAAGTCAAAAAATTGTTACAAGCTCAAAAAATGGTTGGAAACTCTTTATTTTTGAATAGTGATAGCAATAAATACTGAATTTTACCTTCAAAGTAGTGTGCATTGTAACAAAACTCACTTTAGCCAAGTCCACTCCTGAAATGTGCTTCAGCAATTTGTGTTGGTTTTGTTTTTCAGTGGAATGAAAGATGGGCACTGGGGGGTGGATTTTGGCCTGGATCTGATAGCACAGTTTGTGTAGCTGATTGCTCATTTGATTGTTAGTACGTCAGTCTGACATATTGCTTGCTCATTGGGATTGCTTAACTCGCTGTGCTGTTTCACATATTCGTTTTCAGCTGTGCAAAGAGAATTAAGAATAGTTGTAAAATCTTATGAAGGAAAGTGACTGTATAATGTCTGATGTAGACATGACTTCGCAGTATGCAAATGGTGAGAATTTATTAATCTTCAATTAGTATCAAACCCACTGCAAGCAAGTCACTGCACAGTGACTGCCTGTATCTGCATCAGTCAAAGCTATCACACCATCATGATCAAAATTTATTTTTGTCATCTAAGATTCATGGACTCCTCTAGCCTGAATTTTATCAAGGGGAGCGTGTTTTATTACTGGATAGCGCCACTATTTAGACTTTGGTCTTGGAATAAAAGAAAGAAAGAAGGCTTTCAAAATTAAATAGTGGTATTTTCATGATGCTCAGAGAACTGCTCCAAAACTATTTTTAAAATTACGAAAACCCTAAACCACAATCTTTTTACTTTAATATAATAAAACCAACACCACGGATATTTTGTTTATGTTGAAGATGAAGAAAGTTGATATTTCTGGCTTCATCGTACTAAACTGAGTTAAGTGAACAGAGAAAAATGGAATTTTGGGAGATAAGAAATAGTTTTACTTTTAGGAACTTACTGCAGGATTAGCACTCACAGGAATCTTAACCTGCTTAGGAGAGCTGTTCTGAATTTTCAGCTTTTTCTCATTTAGCTGGTGTATAAATGCTGGAGATCCTAGGAAGCATCAAAAGATTGGTTACTCATTAGTCTCAGTTGTGCCAGGATGCAAGTGTGGAAAAGGATTTAATTGTTCAAAGTCAGAGCTATTTAAAGTGTTGGGGAAAAATCCCTTTTACTTGTTTCTGGTAGCTGTCCTGTCTTGTTCAGGTAGTGGGGTTTTGAGGTTGTCTCAGAAGTCAGGCCACTTCCCACACCTTAAATGGTTGAATTTCTCAAGCTGCAATACATATTATTTATATTAAACAAGATGTTACTGGAAGATGCCAAGACAGACAAATATATATTGGATACCAAAAAGTATTATTTCATCCACATGTATTCTGAATGGCAGCTGGTAAACAGCAAGACAGAATGTCCTGCTGGGTAGTTTTAACATCTGAAAGGCTCTCCTAGCTGATTTGAGTAGAAAAAGGAGACAGGAGAAAATAGAAGGCAAATCAGCTTACTGGAGTATTGCTTCTAAAGAGAACAGAATCTTCTTCCTTGCACCTTAATTCAGTTATTTTGCCTTACAACTATCTCTCCCCTATTTAAACATGAAATATTAAGCAAGTTAATTTCATGAAAAATTATTGAAATATTGCAAAAATAATAGCTTAACTTTTAAAATCTGATTTAACTTGATGGATTGTTGAATTATATTTATGCAAGTTGTATTTTCATGTTTTCTGATAGTCCTTAAAAAGCAAACTGCTTTCTTAAATGGCAAAGGAGATACTTTATCAGACAGAGGGCAATAGTTACTATGACAAATAAATAAGTCTCTTAGCATTTGCATGTGTTCTAGAAAAGGTGGTAGATTAACCTCTTCTGCAGCTCAAAATAACTTATGAGGAAAACCAGTGTATTGATTTTGTTAATTCATGTAATTACATCCTAGGTAGAACACCATTGCAGGCATATGAATGAGGAGTACTTCTGGCAGAAGTGATAAGATGTACCCTAACTAGTCTCATGCACCATACCAAGGGTAGGAAGGACTGTGTGAAACCAGTTACCACTACAGTTCCACAGCATCTGTATCAGTCTGAAACAAAGTGCCCTGAAACCTACCTTCCCTAGATTTTTGTCTCAGGTGCTTAGATTCCCAAAGTGAGAGCACTCAACGGGTAGCCTTACCTAGATGCCATCACAGGTTTCCCCCCTAAAAACTATTCTAGAAGGTAGAGATGTTTTCTATCACGTGATCTTTTACTTCAATAAAAGAAGCTTTCAGAGAATGCATAAATGGATGTACTACCTTGTACTTCTGTTCTCATCAGAATATTCATCCTGTGAGCAAGAAGCTTTTCAAACTGTCAAAAAAGCACTGTCAGGTTTCAGCCTTGTTCCTCACCCACTGTAATAGCACGTGCCTAAAGGAGAGGTCTTCCAAGCCAAATGATTTCATGTACATGGGGCCTGGCGAGCCTATCAGGTGACAATGGTTTTGATGAACATGGAGACTGTGTCAAGAATAAAGAGCAATTTATGTTTTTTACATATTAAGGAAAGTTTACATGATGTGCCTATAGATTTATGTCAACAGTATCATCTTATGGTTTATAGTACCATGAGTCGTGGTCTTTTTGATTTCCACATTCTGCCATTACAAAGGAAATACGTGATGTGGTGAAGGGTGGTTATTATAGAAAAAGACTTAGTGAGTGAGAAAACCACTCCTTAACAGATTTCTAAAAAAAACATACTTGGTTTGCTAGGATTTGTAAGTCAACAGCAGAAAGGAATTTAATTGTTTTGTGTTGGCATATATCTACTTTTCATGTAGATATATGCATGCATCTCATCTCAAGATGAGAAATGGATTTTGTATCAGGTCCTTAATTCATGAAAGTAATATGCACAAAAAAGACATTGCCAGAACATTTCATTCCTATAATATTTGTGTCATGAGGCAGATATTCCTGTGTAGAGAATAAAGTTAAGTGGTTGCCTCCTGTGGTAGATAGTTTTAAGAAATCTTGTTAGAAATATTTTGTTAGTGCTGGTTATAAATTGTAAATTTAGATGTAAAGCAGTTCTGGGGTAAGATGGGAGGGGGTTTTTAATTCCATTAACCACCCTTTCACACAGAGACATACTTTATGCTCCTCAAGGAACACTCATAATTCTTCTATAGATACTTTGTGCATGTATGTTTTCATTAAAATAGTATTAAAGGTTGCATTTAGGACTACAGACATTTTTCCTTGAATAATGGTAGGATGGCTCTCTTTTTTTCTTTAGCAGTAGGAGTTAACTTAATAGTTTAATATGTGAAAATTTTTATGCACAGCTGAAATGCATTCTTCTCATATTGTCTTCACTCTTTGAGAAAGTAGACTCCAGTGATAATGATCCAAGAGTAAAAAATGATAAAAACTAGGAGGGGAGAGCAAAGTAGCCAGAAAGGAAATGGTGAGTGCTGTGTCTTCTTGAGAGGTCAGTTGCCCTAGATATTGGTAGGAATTGATAGGAATTCAAAATATTTAACTTTTCCTCACAGTTATTTTTAGGAACACCTTAGAAACAAAGGAAGTTGATTTCAGTGTCAGTGAGATGTATTTCAGAACAAAGCTGTACTCCCTGCCATCAAAAATGGGCAGCTTTGATATGATTACAATTAAAATCAGTCTATTCTAAGACTTTCTCAGAAATCACTTGGTTTGCTGACTTTGTGGTGTCATATACCTACATAATGCTGTATCCCAGAATATTTTTTTTTTTTTTTGCTGGTAAGAGTAGCTGATGAAACTCATATAAACTTTGTGTGCAGCCAAGAGATGCTGGCCTTGATCATTATCAGAGCATTTTCATAATTATCGGCATGTGGCAAAAATAAGTAGCAATTTGTCAGCAACAGCCAGTTTGTAGTCCCATATTAAAAAAAGGCACAAAAGAAAGCTAGTCATAACTACTGTGGTGGATAGTCCACAAGAACAGGGTTGTGGCTGAAGATATTTAGATGTCACAAAACTGGTTTTGTGTCTCCATACTGGAGACACAAAAGAGACACACACAAGAGAGTGGGGCAGTATTTAAATATCTCTTGCAACTTCTGCAGAGTCAGCCTTGCTTTACATGAACAAGGAGGTGTGCTGTCATCCCAGTTTTGCATAGGAGGTTGTCCTGGATCTGGTTTACTTCATCACTGTAGGGATATTCACCTGCCAAGTGAATCAGCACTTGCCAAGTGCTTCACAAAAAGTTTCTCCAAAGTTTATGATGGGAGGCATCAGAATTTGATGATAATACTGAGATTATTGCTCCTTTATCTGTTTGGATCCAGAACAAATGAAAAGGTTTGCTCACTCAGAATAAGTTCTTTGAAGAGGCTCAAGCTGTTTGAAGTGTGTGCTCCCATTTATCCTAAAGCGCCGAGAAACTTTGCTATTTACCTTGCAGGAATGACAATTCTGGCTCTCAGTTTTTCTGCCTATGTTTTCCTTCTTCTGCATCTCAAATTATAATTACTAACTCACAGCACAAGAGCTCTTACTAAGCATGACATAAAAGGGTATTACCCATTGAATGTCTAGTGAGTATTAAGAAGTAGCATCTCCATAGACTCTAAAGCTTACAGATACAAGTTTAAAAAGATTTAAAGAACATATGTGACGGTCATGTCACATGTCATTCCATTAGATGGTTAGTTATGTGTGTTGACTACAACTGAGGGCTTGTCTTTTACCTCTCTTAACATGCACTCAGAGTCTGACCATCCAGTAGACAGTTATAATTATACTCCTGCATCTAGGTAAAGAAAGTTTCTAAAACCTTTTGCAAATGTCATAGCCAGTAACAAAAAATTGACACTGAGGTATCAACTTAGTGTATGAAATCCCCAATAAACTTGCAGATTTGGTTTTCCTACTTGCTTCTTGGATTTTCATGAAGGAGACTTTCTTATGGACATGAATCCAGTTAGGACAATTGAGAAGTGGGTTAAGTTAAAACAATTTTATGTCTCATCGTATTTCCCTGTAATCAAAGTTCACTTGATGTACAGATTTCTTCCTGAGTTAATTTCCAAATCCTGAATTAGCAGAGTCAATCAGGGACTAGTGTTCTTTTTCAAGCTGCATGTGTCATTGTTTAGATGACAAAAAACTGAGTTTTTACTTTCTGTATTAATCCTTAATAATTAATCTGCTGCTACAGATGTTGTTGGTTCCATGCTAGAAAGAACTAAAGTTTTGTGTGTGGGATTATGTGACAAAATTATTCAAAACTTTATAAAAAACAAAAAACTACGTTAATTTTTCTTCCACATGTATACATTTGTGCTACAAGCTAGAGATTTGCAACCCCTGCAGTATTAATAATGGCCATGCATTTGTGCTTCACTCTTGTAGTTCTTGCCCACGGTTGATTATTTATATTATATTGAATCATATTATATTGCTCCTAAACTGTGATTTCCTTATCTGTTGTATTATGTCATTTTTTCTTCTCATGAGTCCTTTGTTGATCTAAGTTTTGTTTCTTCTAAAACTGATTTTGCCTCTTTTTCTGGAAAGTGCAGTCTGTATTACATTGGGCTCTACTCTAGGCTTTTGGTGCCAAGCATGGCTGTGCAAGCCTGACTAGTCCAGGCACTGTCTCACATCAGTGTAATATGAGTGTTTCATAAGAATGCCTTTTCTGTTGTGGGATTTTTTTTTCCCACCTATGGAGCCATTAGTAGTTGTGAATATCAGTTTTGACTTTTAGATTGTTTCTGCTCTGATAGGTTTGAGACTGCTTTTGCTTGGAGGACGTGACTGTTCTCCATGCTATAACTTTTGCTATCTCAATTTTCTCTATAGAAACTCCCTAGGGAGTACTCACTGAAGGGGTTTTTCATCTGTTTCTCTCATCTTCCATGGATGATGGATACTCACTACAATCACAGACTCTCAACCAAAAAAAACACCTTTACAAAAAGAATGTAAAATGAGAGGGGGCTGAAGTGTCTATCAAACTATGATCTAGGACTGCTGAATGTGTCAAAAACATTCCTCTGCTTTCCTGGCAAGGGCATCAAATGCCCAGACACTCTGGATGAAAGAGTATACTCACTAACTTTCCACATGAAAATAGGAGGTGTCACATTTTGTTTTCCTGCTGTCTTCTGTCTTATGTTGCGTAGGCTTTGTGGCTTCAGAGACTTCATGTCTCTAGAAATGACAGATGAGATCACCTCATCAAGTTACCTTGCTCTTCCAGGCTGTCTTGAATATAGAAAATGCTGAAGCATTGTTATAAATTCCTGTCCCCTAATGTGAGTAGAATTTAAGTGAATGCATTTTATACTGTATTGTGTGATTTAGTCTTACAAACATACAAAAGATTAGCCTGTGATTTGCAGATCATGGAATGATCTTCCCCCACATGGAGAAGGGAAGGGCAGGAAGACCATGCATCCATTTAAGTTGAAATGCAATGCTAACGAGACAAAATCATTTTGGAAATATTATTATTTACTTTCTAAAGCAAACAAAATAGTGCTGTATTTCTCCTGCAAAGAGAGAACAAAACCGGCTGAAAATTAATTTACAAGACAAACCTATTGTTCGTCCTTTAAGCATTTCTGGTTGCCCAGCATTTGAGCTGTTGCCCTTAAAGAGGGGACATTAATGTATATCAGATTTTTCATTACCACAGACCTATTTTTCTATTCAGTCTTTCTTAATTAAATATGTTAGAAACAGGATTTGAAATCTCTTGTTTTCCAGCATAAAAAAATATCTCTGCCTCTCTCTGTGGCTGTAGTAACCAATTTTGTCTAAATTCCTCCTTCCTTTCATTTTCCATTTTTGCTAAATACATATCTTTATACCAGCCATCACCTGAAACCTAGTTGGCTCCTAGGGCATCTTCTGGCCAGCTCTAACACAGTCTCTTATACTTTTCATCTGACTCCTTATACTGGAGGAGCAATGTTTTCAGTGCCGTCTGTTCTCACTGGAAAAGTAATTTCTTAAATGGGATGTCACTTAGCATGAATGAGAGGAGAAAACATGCTCAGCTTCATTAAGCAGCAAATAGCTTTTGGCAAGTGTTTAAGTAAATCAAGTTTATATAAAAGCCATAATAATTTTCCACGTGACCTGTTACATTAAGTTTTAGTTGGTTTTATTTACCCTGTAAAAATGCATTCTGATGATTCTTATTTGAGGTCTATGAAGGAAACTTAATGTTATCCTATCAAAACTGGTAATGTCATAAGTAATTAAGGGCTTGACTGAGTTTGAGGGAGATCAATATTGTGTTCATTTCTTATGGTAATTTTATTTCTGAAATATGTTCTTTTTATGATTGTCACAAGAGGCGAATGCTGGACCTGTATATATAAGAGAAAAGGCCATCAGGTTCTTTATGTTGGTTCTTTGTATATAGGGAAAAAGAGATCAGGAGTGTTGTCCGGTGTTTTTTATTTTGGTGTTTGTATTTTTTTTAAATAACCCTCAGTTGTACAGCTATTTACAGGTTGTATCTTAGTGAATTATGAAAATTATTAATTGTAGAGAAATGAAATATTACTGCAAATAAGGACATTAAAATACTGAGTAGTTGTGTGACAAACCATCTGATAAAATTCAGCAGAGATTAATGTTAAATGATGTGTATAGGAGATGTGGAAAAGTCCCCAGTTCCAATTTGCATATAAAATAGAAGTCTCTAATTAGACTACCATGATCCAAGAATGAGGGCTGAGCAGTGTGCTGACGTGGTTACTATTAGCTCAGTGTTCAAGAGCAACTGAAGGGGCAGAGGCATGGGAGCCATGGGGGTGGACTGAGGAGAAGGGAACCAAGACCAGAACACTGAACTTTTTCTCTTGTGCATGAGCCTCTGGTGCCACACCATGCACAATGTCACCTGAAGGGCTGTTCCCTTAATCACAAAAATGTAACAGTAGCACTGAAAAATATATGTAGAGTCAGATTATAAAAATAATCTAAATTATAGAAGCACTTTCATGTTAGGAACAAGGAAAGAGACTGGGACAGAAATGTTCACAAGGTGGTTGAAGAGTTTCACTTTTTAGAATAGGTTCTTATTAAAAAGATGCAAAAATTTCTAGAATTGTTCTGGCAGAAATGATTGCATGCAATTTCAGCTACCTCATCATTATGACAAGATTAGGTGGCATCCTAAGACTGCAAAGGTAACACATATACTTCTTTCATCATTTTTGCACAGAATGACATTTTTATTTTCTCTATTTATCACCTGCTTTGTTATTGTTATGCTCAAATATACATATATTTATATATGAAATCAAAATACCCTTGATTTTAAAATACAAATATGGTAACATTTTCTCTGAGTAGCTTCAGTAGCATGATGACATAAACCTCTCTCTTAACAAATAGGCTGATCCCCTATGGAAATTTGTACTGATCAGTTCTGTCATCTTAAAGGGTTCTTCTTGTTCTTGGTAGTTGAACTTAATTTAACATGAGTGAGCATTACCCAAGATGTATCACTCTGAAAAATTAAACTATGTATCTGAGGATACTTTAGGAAGATAAGAGCTTAACATCAAGATGTTTTAAAATTCTTGTCCTCCTTTAACAAAGCAGAAAAATAACCCTTCTTTATTTATTCGGAGTGTCTTCTCTATTTTAATAAGTATTTCTAGGGAATAATGCTGCATAAAACAGGCAATGTGTAAAAATAAAGCTGGCTGTCATTTGGGACACTGAAGCTAAACACTTGGGTTTTACGGAGTATCTTGAGGCTCTAAATGACAGCACACAATTATGGTCCGGCTGTTTTGAAGGAAAGATGACCAAGATTAAAATCAGAGAGCTATAAAGAACTGCTTAACATACAAAAGCTCCAAATGCCTCTAAGTAGTGTTACAAACTGTGAATGCTTCTGTTGGTGAGAAATCTAAAGGGATGGTTATGTTTTGAAAAGGAAAAAAAAGAATATTTGTGAAGTAGTATGCTCTCAGTGTAATCAAAGCTTTTGCAAACATTATATCCACTACAGAGTTGACTTCTGAGACACCCAGCAACAGAACTAAGAAATCAAATCTCACAGATAATGAAAAATTCTGAGTTTTCTGGGAATTAAATATTTTCTGCAGACCTGATTATTGAAAGTGCTTAGTACAAACATTTTGACGATTTAGCCAACAGGTGATAAACAGGCATGAAGCTTTCTTCATAATGACAGAGTTCCCTACATTTGCCATTTTGCTTTAATTAAAACAACTGAGCTACACCTCATGTATTTGGATACCCAGGCATTTTTACAATGTGTTATTATATTTAAATGTTTTATATGAAGCATATAAAATTTTATATAGATTTTAATGTATGTGCACATTCAGAATATTTTGAATTTCAGTATTTTGTTGCACAATTTCAGTATCTTAAACTCTTTAAAAATCAATCCTATATTTGGAGAAATAGCATTTTAAGAGAGTCCTAGTTTTGCAACAGGAAAAATAACTGATTATTTTGTAGTTCATCTAACACCATGGCAATTTCATAATGTACAAACTGAAAAAAAAAAAAAAACAAAACAAAACACGCTATTCCTGGTAGAATAAGTAGCTAATTTCAGAGTAGCTTTTGTTGAAAAGGTTTTTAAATTTACTCTGCCGGATCTCTACCAATGAAAAGATTATTGGATATGTCTAAGCACTTATATTGCCTTCTGAGAATAGCTAAATAATAGGGAAAGAAAACCAAAGGCAATATTCTTACTGTCCTTATAATTACATATTTTGTATATGTATGAAACATGAAATTAACATGTGATGGGATATTTTCAAATTTCATCCTTTCTTGTGGTTTTAATTAAGAATTTGTTCTGTCATAGAATCATTTAGGTTGTAAAAGACCATTAGCATCATCAAGTCCAACTGTAAAACTTAAGACTGCCAAGTTCACCATTGAATCATATTCCCAAGTGCCTCATCTGCATGTCTTTTAAATACCTCTAGAGAGTAACTCCACCACTACCATGAGCAGCCTGTTCCAATGCTTGGTAACCCTTTTGGTGAAGACATTTTTTCATAAGATGCCATCTATCCCCCCGGCACAACTTGAAATGGCTGCCATTCTTCTTAAGTAATATTTTATTATATGACATAATTATGTGATTTTTTTTATTATTTATTCCTTGTTATTTGTGAAAAGAGACCAAACTCCACCACTCTGCAGCCTCTTTTCAGGTGGTTGTAGAGAATGGTAAGGTCTCTCTGAGCCTTCTTTTCTGCAGGCTAAACACCTCCAGCTCCCTCAGCAGCTCCTCATCAAAAATTTGTGCTCCAGATCCTTCACCAACTTCAACAACTTCATTGCCTGTCTTTGGATACATCATCAGTAGTCACAACACAGTTCTTCAAATTAATACATGGGCAAAAGTTTTTCTCTGACTGCATATTTAATGTCACACTTAAATCACTTTAACATGTAGGTTTCAAAATCAGGAATAAAATGCAATGCATTAAGCCCACTGACAAATAACAAGATTCTTTTACAAATAGGGCAGATAATAGCTTAGTAATATAAATTTTAAAAAAATTAAAATTGAAACTTTGCTATAAACAGTTAATTTAAACTGGTTTTCTAGATTGCTGGTATTTCTCTCATGCAAAACTCTCCATGGAAATCTGATTTTTTGCTCTTTGCCATTGTAGATTATCTGCAGGGAACTGAAGGTAACATCCAAAGTAGAGTTTGCAAAAGAATTAAACATTTTCTTATCAGACCTCAGTCAGACACTGAAATCTGTGCAAAGAACAGAGATTACTAATGAAATTTTTTGTACAAGTAGGTCAGTGAGAAATGTAATATCTCCCTACAAAAACATCATTATAATAAAAGGAGCCTAAAGGTGTGAAGTCTGTTTATTCTTTTAGCCTGCAATTATTTCCTGAGCAAAATAGTATTCTCTTGTCAGTAATGTAAATTAGGATGGCCAGATGTTAACTTGGTGGTTAAGACCTTCAACTGAGTATATTTAATTGAAGTGGTGGTCTATTTTCCTGTGCCTCAGTTTTATCATGGGTTTTATTAGTTTGGTTTTTTTTCCCCTAAGGGTCAAAAAATACAGGAAATACAAATTTCCCAAAATAAAAAATTTTGGTAGATAAGTTACTGTCTGAAAAAAAAGTCTCATTGCTTTTGGTTTTTAGTGTTTTACTTTTTAGAAAGCTGTATGCTGTTCATTCAAATAAAATATATTTAGTGTAGCTAATGGTCTTACATTTTCTTGTTGATATTTTGAAATTTGGGTAACAGACAAAAATTGCTTAGAGTTTCCTGCTAAAATCTGCTTTTGGACTTACACAGAAGTGAAAGCTGAAACAGGAGCTAAAGACTTAAGGGACTACTAAATGATCTGTGACATTTAGGAAGGAGTTGCTATGGTGGCTTGAAAATTGGCTAAATTTTTTCAAGTTGATCAGTATGGATGGTTACAGCTGCAAAACCAACATACTGTGCTTAGATTCATTGGTACAAATGTAAAGACTCTTGGAAGATTGCTGCTACAGAATTATTGGATTCCCAATAGACCTGATATTTAACCACAGATATATAAGTCTTAGCAGCAGAAGAAAAAAAACTTTTATTTCTTTTTAATGTTTTCAAATATAGTATTAGTGGGCCTAGAGAGAGAACTCTTACAGGACAGAAAAGACTTGAATAGTAATTGCAAGAAAAAAGCAAAGGCCTCTCCTGTAGTTAGAAGTGATTAGTATTGAAATGATAAGGGAGTTCTCTGTGTGTGTGTGTGTTTTCTGTACTGGATTAGAAAGCAAGAGAGAGGGAAGTGCCAGGTTCTTTCTGGATCTCAGTAGGAAAGGCCTGACAACAAATAGCTGAATGAAATACCTGCTTTCATAAAGCAAAGAGGAGGAACATAGGTAGCAAATAAATGTTACTCCCTTCAGATGCTGGGAACTGTATGTTCATGCAGCATCACATGTGGATGGATTTCTCCACTTGTGAGAAATTTCTGCTACTCTTTTAGATAAAGGAAAGCCGTGCTGGTGGTGTAATCACCAGTACTGAATTGGAGCTGCCTACAGGCTCCTCCATTACAATGAGGTGGATGAGTCTGTCCTTTGGCCAAAGAGGTTTGTGCAGCATGACACATTCCTGAAAACCATGCTGAACATAGAGCTCAGGGCTGCTTTCTGTAGGAACTTCAAGGGACCTGTTATGTGGATTGCTAATTCCTTGATATGCAATGGCCTCCTGGTCAGGAGCACTACAATATATGAAATGTTATAAACAGAACAGTGTGTGCTCCTTGATTTCCAGAGGGTGTTGCCCAGTTGTTGCTCACAGATGAAATTTATTGCCTATCTTCCTCATCCACTAATGCCACCTACTCTCTCTTTCTGAAAATATTATCTGTATGACTGAGCTGCCTGTGTAGGCTCTTCATCACTCTCTAGCACTAAAGTGGCAATTGTCTCTACAAGGGAAAGCAGTAGTCCAGAGATAACATACACTGCATGCATCATAATCCCCGGAGTAGGATGTGTGGGAGATGAAACAACTCTTTGAAGGGGGCAATATGCTATTTTTAGTTATTGCAATGAAGCCTTTATTCTAAGATGCATTGAGCAATTGACTATAATGTGATTTGACCTTGTCCAGAAAGGTAAGTTTTGCAATTAAATAACCAAAAATCCCTTATATAAACATTTTCATGTAACAGACCATATGTTAGAATAATGGTATATAAAGCAGGTGATACACAGTTGAAAAGACTCATTATTTCTTATGCAACTCTTCTTGGAACTAGATAAATATCTGTGTATTCTGGTAAAGGTCACCATGTATGTCTTCTTAAATCTTTGAAATAACAAGTACTTCTAGTCCAGAGGGCTTTCCATGAGTTCTGGAAATTACTTCTAGAAATTACTCATACTTTACAAGAAGGGTTCCGATCAGTGGCACAGGTTGGAGATCTGTCACTAGTGGAGTCTTCTTAGGTTCAATTTTGGGCTCAGTGGTCAGTAACTTACTCATCAGTTACTTGGATGAAGGGCAGATGCATCCTCAGCAAGGTCACTGAGGACACAAATCTGGGAGGAGTGACCAATACCCCAGAGGGCTGTGCAGCCCTTCAGAAGAACCTCAGCAGGCTGGAGAGATGGGCAGAGAAGAACTGCCTGAGATTCCACAAAGGCAAGTGCAGGGTCCTGCACCTGGGCAGGAATAACCCCATGGCCCAGCACAGACTGAGGGCTGAGCTGCTGGGAAGCAGCTCTGTGGAGAAGGACTGGTGGTCCTGGTGGATAACAAACT
Organism: Urocynchramus pylzowi; assembly: GCA_013397555.1. Classification (NCBI taxonomy): domain Eukaryota; kingdom Metazoa; phylum Chordata; class Aves; order Passeriformes; family Fringillidae; genus Urocynchramus; species Urocynchramus pylzowi. The sequence goes on along the minus strand of VZRH01006717.1, from coordinate 1,954,043 downwards.
GTCCATGAGCCAGCAGTGTGTCCTTGTGGCCAAGAAGGCCAATGGGATCCTGAGCTGCATTGGGAAGAGCATGGCCAGCAGGTCGAGGGAGGTGATCCTGCCCCTCTGCTCAGCCCTGGTGAGCCTCACCTGGAGTGCTGTGTCCAGTTCTGGGCTCCTCAGGACAAGAGAGACAGGGAGCTCCTGGAGCAGGTCCAGTGAAGGACTCAGAAGATGATGAGGGGACTGGAGCGTCACTCTTACAAGGAAAGGCTGAGGGAGCTGGGCATGTTCAGCCTCCAGAAGAGATGACTGAGAGGGGACCTAATTAATGTCTGTCTGAAGGGAGAGTGGATGGAGCCTTGTATGGGAATGGTGCCAAACATCTGGCATCCTTATCAAGATTAGAACAAGAGAATGTTAACCCTAATGGCCCAGCTAATTTGTGTGTTTGCTGAGGATTTGTGTGTTTGCTGTGAATCTGGGTGGAAAGCCACTGTATGAGTATGTCACTTATTGTGATTGAAAACAATCACATGCATGGAATGCTTGAGACATGTTTTGTGTGTTACAAAACTAGCAAGCCCTAAGGATCAATTAGAAGGCAGTGGTTTATCTGTAAAGAAATCAAATAAAAGGGAGGTCACATGGGAGAGAGAGTAGGAAAAGAAAAACAACACCCGTGGAACTAAAAAGTATTTCACTGCACCAGTGTGGTTTTTCTTCGCCAACATTTTGATACCAAGATTTTGATATTTTGTATTTAGATTTTTTTTTTTATTTAGATTATTTCATACATTTAGATTTTTCTTTGCGTTTGATCCCATCACCACCAGCCAGGCTCTTCTTGGTAGTGCCAAACAATAGGACAAGAGACAATAGGCAGAAACTGATGCACAGGAAGTTCCACCTGAACATGAGGAAAAACTTCTTTACTGTGCAGGTGGCCGAGCACTGGAAGGGATTGCCCAAAGGGGTGTTGGAGACTCCCTTCTTTGCACAAGATTCTGTCCAGGTGATTCTTGAATACCTCTGCAGCTGTCAAGAGACTCGATATGAACACTGCAAGCATTTGTAAGGAGAAAGTATTCTATGCTTCTCTCATTCTGATACTAATGATTAGTATTTATTTTATGATTTAATCAGTAAAGTTTGGCATATGTCTTTAGAACAACAGGAGATGACAAGTGATTCTGCTTAGAATCATCCTTTCCAACTCTTTTCATGTATTTCTTTGAATTTTTCTTCATCTCTTAGTCAACCTTTGTGGCTTTTCTAACATTATAACACCAGGTTGAGCTAGATCTGTTCTGCGAAGCATTTGCTTTATTAAGCTTCTGTTTGCTCCAGATGCAGCAACTTTATAAAATTAGGAAGACTTCTTACGAACTTGTCTCCAGTTTAGTTGCCTGAGAAAATTATACATGTTTTATTTTTATATACACATAGTCTTTATTATATAACAAAGTGACAACATATCTTTCTTTATAGCACAAAATAATTTCCAAGAATTTAGGACCTTAGAAACAATGAGGATTAGAATACAAAGAATTTTTTTCAAAAGTGCTGTAGGTTGTTTAAAATTCTGTATATTATTTTGCCTGAGAGATTTCTAGTGCCATAGAGGCATGCTTGAACAACCTTAGTACCCTGGCAGATTTTAGTTTCATTTATACCAGCTGCAGAAACAGTTCAAAGGTGATTTTGAAATCTCTTTAGTATTCTGAATGATTTTATTGCCTCCTGATTCCAAGCAATTTTTTGTTAGACGTATCAAGAAAAAATGAGCATTTTGAAAAAATGTTCCAAAAGATAAATGACCCAAAAGTTTGAGCTTTTAGGGAAGGAAATCTTTCTGATATTAATTTTTGTGCATTAGTTTTCTCCTGAGTATAAAAGTTGGAATCTTTGATTGCAGTGGGATTGGCTGATGCTAAGACACCTCTGCAAGCTGAAATGGAAGCAAATGATGGCTCATCAAATTCTATGGTAACAGCTTTCACCCTGTATTATGTAATAGCTATAATCCTTTGGGCCTATAAGAGAGACTCTGCATGGACTGAATTCTGAAAATGTCTTTCCTTTGAAGAGAATGGCCTTTCCAGTTCAGTAATTCAGTCACTCTTGTAAGTTTGGTTCAGTTCAGTAAGTGCAAAAAGGTTCTTTCTCTACATTTTACTCTTTGGATGCTTACGCTCACTTAGGAATAAGCAATAACCTAATCAGCAAGGCAGCCTATTACTAGTTCATTCTATTATTCTTTTTTTTTTTTTTTTTTTTGTTCTCTGTTTTTTTAAAAAAANTTTTTTTTTTTTGTGCTCTGTCTTTATAGAAAAAAACATCTGGGGCACATAGGGAAATATCTTTTTTTCTGTAGTGATCATAGTCACTCATTTTTCATTGCCTTCAACAGCTGTTAACATGTTTTTTGCATTAATAGCTATCAATTAATTTAAATTGATTTTTATACTTTCCTTATTGCTTTTGAGAATCATTTTCAGGGTCTTCAGGATTACTCCTACTCAACAGAAAATGGAGAAGTGCAGACAATCTAATCAGATCCAGAATACTCCAGTCTTCTTTCTTTTATTGTGTATACCTTACACAAACAAGAAAGAGAATCCCTGTCACGAGAATATATCAGAGTAGGAAGCCCATATCTTCGTTATATTTGGAGAACTGAAGGACATTGTTTTGAATGAGGGGGCTTCTTTACTGATGCTTTATTATTTTCTGGAAGCTAAATCTAACGTTGATTATTTGACCTGGGAGGTCATTCACCATCTAAAATTGAGCTATCATAGATCACAGTAAGATCATAGCTTTACTTGTTAGGCCATATGGCCTGTGCATGCACTGATTGACTGAAAACATCTTATGCACAGTAATCAGATGTTAGAGCATTGATATAGGTGATAGATAATAATCTTTAAGTCTCTCAGCTGGTAGCAGAATCCACTACAAATATGTAGAGATGTCAGCTAGGCTGGCTTCTTTATTGCACAAGAGGAGCATCTTTAGGATATTGTATGATTCTAATGAAAGTTACCATGCAATATCAGAGTGCTGTTCTGGATCCATACACTGATGCTCAGAACAATGATTTTTTTTTTTTAGTGAATGGCACCTTCATAGTGCACTGTAGGAGCAAGCATGGAGGTGCTGAATACATCCATTATGTAATTACTCCCTCTATGGGACTGTTGTGCTTGACATAAAATAATTATTACAGGTTTTCAGGATCTTCAAAATATGCTGTCACATCTTCTTAACAGCAGTTTCTCTGCATATTTAAATAGGCAATTGTATTGACAATGTTATTTGCCAAAGACTAATTAATCTATCATAACATCCAGAAATTAAAATGTCTTCTCTAGAGGGCAAGAGCATCTGAATTGGTAGGAAGATATCTTTTGATTTCCATGCATTCCAGATAGGTGCCTATCTACCAGTACCCTTAATTCTGTTGTGGTTAGGAAAAAGCAGTGTCTGTGTCACCACAGTCACTCCATTCTGGCTTGAACAGCATCAGTACTTGGAATTCAGGAGCTTGTAACCATCTATTATAGTCATAATGCCTTTTTTCCCCCACACTATCATTTGGTCTAATAGACTAAGGCATTACTAAGGCCTCATTTTTCATACAGTGAAGGGTAATACTATATTTGACTATTTAAACATAGAGAACATTTTGGGTAGGAAGCAGACCATAACCTTTACATGTGCTACAAAATGGCAATGTTTTCACCTCAGGAGGAACCTATTATCTGTTAGGGCCTTGTTTCTCAGTACTCTAGAATGTTAGATTTTTTGCAATGCTGCCTGTGGTTGTGCTAAAATATACTTTTTGTTTTGGCATGTCATACAGATGCCTGCTTTAATAGAGCCATACAGCAATTTTATTTGGATTAGGCTTGTAAAATGGTTCTCCTTTTATGGGGCATTGATTGTAAGTTACCACAACTGGCAAACATAAAGAGAAATACTCAGTAAAGAGAAAATGGTGGGGTTTTTGTTTTGTGATTTCACCATAATGATCAGTGGATGTAGTCATGAGCAGCTATGTGAGAAACTTCTTTTGTAGTCTTCAGAGACATCGTATTTTAGCTCTTCCCTCACTCTTCAGTCTGTGGCAATCTTGGGACTCCCAAGCCAAAACATTAATCAATCTCTAGGGCAGTCAGTTTTTGCTTCTCTCCAGAGTAATGATAGCTAGTAGCATGAATGCTACTATATATAAATATAAACTAGGCATGCATACTCTATGAGAAAATTATATTGTATGTATGACATGTTTGTTGCTGCTTTGATCTCAGCTCTCTGAATATTTGTGATGCGTAGTTCCTTTGATTTCTCTCTGTATTTTGGTGTATTTGGCTCTCTCTGATTGAGTACACTGATGTTCACACATTTCACAACTCACATCTTCCTAACAGATGATCAGGATGTATTGAATTGTTCATGATTGATGACAGTTTCCTGCTGTTCATGCAGTGGAAAACCACTGTACTACAGGGTCACTTCTTCCCTTTTGAGGTCTTTAATTCTTGCTTCTGTTTACTCCTTCTGCTTGTGTCTGGGAAAGTGGTACATTTGGAGATAGTTTTCTCAGCCAGCTAGTGAAGTATGTGGGTCCTTATAGTTGCTATTTTACATACTGCCTATATATGGGCAGAGTATCTGTTCTTTAATCATCCAGGAGTCCTTCTTGAAGTGGTGCTGAAGATCCATAGTAGCAAGAAAATTTGTCCTCCAATATTTATTTCTAGATCCTATGCTTCTTTGATTGAATTTTATACTTTATATTTCTGATTTCATAAGGCCTTTATAATTTCTTTTCAAAGATCCAAGTTTCTAGTTTGCTTCTTGTTGTACTGTGGGAATATCAAAAAGTTTGGCTGACTTCACACAAAAATTGTTTAGGTGGCTTTCTGTCTCTGAGTAGACTCATGGAATTTCATATGGACAAACCAAATTCTGTTAGATCTCTGGACAAACTTAGCATTTATATTGTATGGTATTTAGACATGTTCTGTAAGGTCACCTGGAGTTCTCTCTTTGCTTTCACCCAGGATTGTTTAAGCCTAATAGGATCTAGGGCTGTTTCAGCCTTCAGTGGAGTAATGCTGCAGTTGTTTGTGGGTGTCCTCAGGCCTTCTCCTAGATGGGAAAAGGCAAAGGTAACTGATCAGAGCGAGTCATTGTGGGAATGTACATGCAGACTCAAAGAAGAAAGGTTACTCATCAGTAACTGGTGTTCTTTGAGAGGCATAGTCTGCATGTACATTAGTCTCCTACCTGCTTTTCCCCTCTTTCTGAATCTCTTTCAGGTTTGATTGTGCATTTAAGAGGAACTGCAGTGGTGGCGGATGCACTCTGCCCTGTGTGTCAATGCCTCAAGCAGGACGAGGGGAGGAGTGGGAGTGCCCCTCCCGGGACACTCCAGGGCAGGCCACGAGCCCACCCACTCTTAGAGTATATGTATGGACTAAGGGTCTCAAAGTACTGCAGCTGTTCATTGGTAGGTAAATTTTCTTTACTGTATTCTCACAGGTAAAGCAGTAGATTTTTATTTTTAAAACCAATTTAATTCATTGACTCCCTGGATGATATGCATGAACAATACACGGGAGGGAAATTTATACCACAAACTGCATTACACTGAGTAGCTCCCTGTCTCTCTAATCGTTTCATCTCTTGTCTTTCCCCCCATCCTAACCTTATTTAGATATTTAAATATCTTCATTCTTTTCAATTTGTCATTTCCATTGAGAGCTACATGAAAACTTGAGATCATATAAGTTGTAACATAATTTAAAAAATAAAAATAATGTTGTTCACAATTGTAGCTAAGTGTGTGAACTAACATGTAAGATTGTATTTACTGTTAGAAAATGAGGCTAGAAATGGAACTGGATTCTATAAGAATCAGTTACATTTATACTAGTATATTGATCTTTAAAACTTATTAGTTGCAGGAAAGCCAACATTTCAGTTGAAACATTTTTTCCACAGCTGACCTCATGTGGTTTTTAATTTTTAATCATAGAAGCCTTGTAGTAATTTTCTAATTCACTACACTTCCTGCCAATTAAACAAGTAGACATGGGGTATAACCTAGCTTGAACTGGAGATGTACTTGTCCCTGCATGCAAATATGCACATGCAAATTCTGCAAATGGTTATTTTCAAGAGAGTTGAAGGCTTTTACAGAAATGTGATTCTGAGGTGTTTGTACTGGGTGTTCTCTGAGACCTGTCACCTTTCCAAATACGGTGGACATGCTTTTACCAGTACCTTAAGGTTGTAGCAATTAATGTTGCCTGGGCAGCTCAAAGAAATTTACAGTTGGTTTTCTGTCACTTTGCCTTTTTGGTAAGATTAAGGGCTAGTTTGTCTGGGCTTAGTTACAGCCTGTGGACTTTGCTGAAGCCTCTGATCTGTGGTACATGAGATACATGTACTGTACATATTGGTACACATACATAAAATATTATGAAGAGCTCTAGTTTTAGAAAGTTACTGACTTGTGTGTGATATCAACCTGCCTTTGCACATTCTGAGAAGAAAACCCAAAGTATACAGTTTTCTAAGCAACCTTAGATGATCGCTATATGTATGCAAAGGGGAAGAAAATGTGGGAAAAGCCATCTTGTTGTGCCTAATAATCTGAAGTTTATGGCTCCAAAACCAAGTGTCTATTTTTGTGATAACAGCTCTTTGAAGTGCTGTTTTAATTTAAGAAAATTTAAAAAACTAAGAGAGAAGGTTTGTGTCTATATGTTGTTAGTAAATAGTATTGGATACATTTACTTGACTTTATGTATTTTTTTTCTTTTCATTCCAGTTGCTATTTAGGTTGTATTGTTGTTAACTTGTATAATAAAAAAGAAAAAAAAAATTAGATCTCAAGATTCTCACTAGGAGAAGTGATACTGGCAAAGAGGCTTTATGTCTTACTTAAATTTTTGGTTGTTTTCAATTCTTAAGAAACCCATAATTTTTATAACTCTGTAATATTTATTTTAGTGAGTAAATATTATATTTTAAAGAGGCACCTTTTATGCATGGCAGAAATGAGACATATTGAACTTAGGTGCTTTTGCTAATACATTTTTATTAGATAAAAATAAGCACATGCACACATAGGCCCACATTTATGTATATATCTCCCAAATACAGAGACTGCATTAAAGGTCTTTGTAGACATAGACACCTTTGGAAAGTATGTAATTCTAAATTCCATCTCTTCCTCCAAGCATCTGAACAAAGCTGTTATGCTAGGTGTCCAGTTCTTTTCTGTGAGTAGCTGTGAGTAACCTTATCCTGACTAGGAGGATACCAGTGGCACCAACATTAGATGGGAGCAGATTTTTGTACAGAAGGAAAAGGGTCTTTGTGCCTTTGTGTGCATGTAGGTGCATCGTTTGTTCTGACCTAAATCTACTTGTAGTTTTAATGCAATTTATTGAATCATACAATAAATTCACTATTTTTCTTGATTATAGTATAGACATTATTAGTATAGATATACTAAGACTAGTATGTCAAGGTAGGTAGCTTGAAATAAGAATCTTTCCTCAGTTTTTCTGAGAGGAAATCAACTTTGTTCATGGCCTCTACTGTCTTTACTTCTCTCCCTCAAAATAATTAGAAATTCTTTTGCTAGTCTCAGCTCTTAAAGTGTTGGCACTACCAGTCATGATGGTTTGACCGAACACTTCAGTGTTTGCACATCTCTCTGCTAGACTTCCCTTACTTGTTTGCATAGATGAACTCTATTGATGATTGCACTTCAGTGCCTACTTTTTTTTTTTCCTCCCTCTGTTTTCAGGCTAATTACCATGAATAGTAGGTTTTAGAAGACATTAAGTACTTTTTTAAAAAGACTATGTTACAGACTGCATTGGTATGTTGAACCTTGAAATACTTGATAGCTGCAATTTACTTTAAATGGAAAATGCCTGTAATTAAATTTCCATTTAAAAGGTAAGCCATTTATAGAGTACATTTTTATTCCATTCCTCCTTTAGTTTTGCATTTCAATAAAATAGTTACATTTTTATGACGTCTTTTAATACATTAGCTTAGTATTTTAAAAAACAACTGCAACACGACTGGGATGGTGAAAGCTGCAAATTTACCTGTAGAATACTTGAAAGACGACTTAATATGTTCTATAAAATCTCAAATTTTGAAAAGCTCTATTTAGGCACAGTGAGATACATAGTTGCACTTCATCCAAGTCTTTTGACTATAGTGATTACACTGAGCATATTCCTAACATTTCTCTTGCTTTCTGCCTTCTGCTGTTGGGGAAAGGATAAAAGGAATGGAGGTAATAGAAAGCAGCATGCATGTTTTCATCGTGTTTTAATGTTTAATTTTCTGAAATTCTTAAATCATTTTGAGATTGATTTCTTAGAAAGTTGTTGCTTCATGCATGAGTATCTTCAGGCCTCCACATTACATGGAAGCTTTTGAACAGTAAGTAAAGGATTGTGAGGATGAGAAATAAAACTTCATAAGAAGAAAGGCAAAAATATATTAAATTAATTCCAAGAATACACTAACATTTTGAAGACCTCCTTCCCTCCTTTTCAACTTAATGTTGTACTCTGCTCTTTACTTCATTGCCTTTCTTGATGGGTATTCATGTTCTTGGATGGTCCCCAGTACATGATTTTCCTTTTTAAATAATGTACAATCCATGATCCACTGAATAGAGAAGATTCAAACTCCTGAATAATACAATGAGGAACAAATTGGTTACTTTTACCTTTTGTTCTTCTTTTCTCCTGCTTTGTGTGCTGTGACATTAATTTCTGATTCATGTATGCTCTTGCCTGTCATAAAATCAGGCTTAATCTTCAGTGAGCTGGGCTCTGGAGTAGTCCAAGCTACATGACTAAGTAAAGGTTGTAATGAGATCTTAATATGCTAATTCCTGTATTCCTGGAACTCAGGGGCTGAAACTACATGCAATTTTCTTAGCAAATCTGTGTCCATGCAGAATTTCTCTTCTTTGATCTATCTTGCCATATTGTAATTCTTTATAGTTTCTTCATTGTGATGATGTTAAATCATCATACATGAAATTTATCTTAAACACTCTTTAAGCTTGAGCACAAAAAGTGTGAAAGAAAATTGGATTTATATTTATTATGGCATTTTATGTATGAATATTTTTTTATTTAACTTGGATTGCTAAGGAAAGTTATCATTATACATTTAAAACTTACTGTTCTATGTGTCTCCTTGCATTTAAAAATGTATTTTCCTAGATTAAACAGGATTTGCTTGCAAATACAAAATTTACATAATTTTACAAAGCTTGTAGTTTTGAGATCTGCTCTGGAGAGCAAAGAATTCGGCATCTCTGAACGCTATCAGTAGTTTGTCCTGGAAGCCACAGTGATCTTTTCTCACATGAAGTTGTTTTGAGAATACCTCTGGATAGTATGCATGTCTGTAAACCAGCTTATACTGACTTACCTATGTTTCAAAGTCCAATGTAAATAAATGTATATTTTTTCATAATTAAATTTCATATTTAACATTTATATTTGTACAGCATTTTAAATTATTTTTTTTACACATTTTACTTATTGTGTGATTAGTGATGCATATAAGGTGAAATAATTTCATGATAGCACTGTGCCGGAAAAATCTAGCATGTGCCAAAATGCTAAATATCTTTGTTAGCTATAGAAATAAGAATTGTTTAACTAGTTTCAATACTGAATGTAGAATGAAGGAATTCTGTATGGATTCATTATGGAAACCTGCCTTGTTTATACTGTTTTTAGCTATTCCCTGTTCTTTCTGGATGTCCTAAATTATAACAGTGTACATGTCATGTTCTAGTGGCTATGGTATATGAAAATATGCATATGTATTGAGAATTATTTTTACTAACCTTGTATTGTGAAGTAAATTATGTATAGGTCAGAAAAATGCATACATTTTTATCTAAGTGATAAACACCAAAATATTGACTTGGAGGAAGATATTCTAGTAATTTTGGAAACATAAACATATGGGAGTGTTATCACAGTCTCATAGCAGTGATGGCAAAAATAGAACAATTAAAAAAAGGCAAGACAATGCCATAGACTGTAGCATCATAGAAAAGGAAAAGTCATCAGGACTTCAGCTCTTCTGTGTAGGTATTTAATCTGATGCACAACGACCATTTTCGTGTGCTTTGTAGTGCTTCTGCTCCAGTTAAGGGTCATAGTCTCAATGTCTGTGTGGAAAATCACCATACAGTAGCGCTAAGAGGAATGGAGGAGACTTGCAACCTGTCTCAAGTTTAAATTTCTGGCTAAGGTAAGTAATCCACAAACCTCACTTATCTTCAAAGATCAGTTATCTTCAAGGATCAGTTCCTCTTGTTCCAGAAGGGAATCCCTGGTTGTTTTTCTGGTTCACTTACGTAGAGGTTAAAGGATGGTACGTTAGTGGAGATACAAAATGCCCACTTTCCTATCTGCTGTAATTGTGTATTCTGTGATCAGGTTTCTTATGTATCATGGTGGGGCATTATCCCACAGAAATTATTCTGATAACACAGTAAAGAAGAGTTATCAGAAATACAACAATACCTAATGATAATCCTGAAGAGTTGCTAGACAACCCTACCAAATTAAAGCATGATGTATTTTCTCTCTCTTGAACCCTGTAGATCAAGGCAGGATGGTGTAGGGAAGAGCCTGATCCCTGGAACTAGTTTTAAATACAAAAGGAAATTACCAAAATTTTGTGGCTTGCTCATTGCAGCTTAGATTAATGGCAGGTTTGCATCTTGGACATGGAGATGCTTAAGTTACCTCCACAGAAGGAAATGTCTGTGTGTGTTCAAGCTGTTCCCTGACTGAAATGTCAGGTAGCACTAGCTTAGGTGTGGTGCCACCAAAATGCATCTGTACAGCTTTTGGACTTAGTGTATCCCAATGTGATGGTGTCTTTATGAATTTGCAAGTATGTACCTGCCATATACATAGGGTCTCTGCACTGGGCCACACCTGTAGGCATTTTTTCCATGAGGTAATGATCTTTAGTGGTCTTTAAATCATTAAATTTGCATGTGAAATACTAAAAATTCAGAGAAAAAATGAGGCAAGATTTTTCTGCACTGGTAAAGTTAACACTGGTCAAGAGAAAATTCAAGCGTCGTAAACAAAGTTTTTGATAAGTAGTGTTATAATGGAAGTAATTTCAGTATTGGGCAGTGCATAGGAAGTCCAATGAGTAGTTCCTGGTTGTGGGAGATAGAGAGCTGACAGAAGCAAGAGCTCTTTGGAGCAAGAGATGGAAAGAGGTTGTTTGTTGTACCTAAGGATTTCTTACTCATTTGAATGAGGGAAATTTAAATGTATTTAAGAGAGAAAATATGAGAAATTAGGTAAAGAGGGCAGGGAACTAGATCTAATCTAAAGCTTGAGACAACTGGCCAGCATTTTCCTTCTGTGCACCAGAAAGACATAATTAATACAATTATTTTAGGACTTCATTGAAATCTGAAATGGTTGCATCCTTTTGAAATAAAATTATTTGTGGAGGAACTGTCTGTAATGACGTCATTTCTGTTACACCTTGACCCTGGGAAGTAACTGATAAAGCTTAATTTAGGACAATAATTGCTAAAAGTATTAAGCTATTTATTGGTTGGGGGGGTTTTCCCCCTGGAGTTCTGTAGCTTTGTTCTGGCTTTTAAAAACTTGGTGGTAATTTTACTGGACTGTTTTCAGAGCCAGCTACTGTATTTTGTATCCATCAGCATCATTCCATTGGCTTGAGCAAAATAATAGTGCTTTACATAATCTGTTGACCTAGCCATTTTCTCTTGAAAGCTTATCATCAGTGAAACAATAGAAGAGGAGAAATATGCATAAAAATATTAAATGAAATTTTCTTTGGTTGGAAAGTTATATAATACTTTTGCTTGCATAGAATCAGTAAATCCAAATATCAGGTCATTTGCCTAGAGAAATCTTCATTTGAAGACAGAGAAAATTCAGTTCCCTGCAAAGCACGTACAGAATCTACCTGTTCTGAGTCCACAATTTGTTCATAATTGATGAGTGTGGGGCTTCCTTTTTTAGATACTTTTACAGCAATGAGAATATTTCATGGGACATAGTTTTTTGGGTTAGAGAGAAAATAAATAAGCTGAATATAAGCCTTGGGTATTTTTCCATGGTTTTAAAATATCTAAGTGCCAAATCTTATCATTGCACCTCTAAAGTACAATGAAACCCAAACTTACTGCCTCATAGTTAAAGGTCTTCTACTTGAAAGCTCAAAAGTTGCTTTACTATAACTAGAACTTGCTGGAGAATTCTGTCTAGGAGTCTGCCTAGGTACACTGATGCAGTAGCAGGAATACGCACTTAATTATTGCTCAGTTTAATTGAAGAGTTAGGATATTGATTTCTTTTTTGTAGGATATCACATGACTTTTTCTCCCCTCGTTAATAGAAGTATTACTGAACTATAGCAAAATGAGAACAGAGGAAGGATCTATTTTCTTGTTAAAAGGAGCCTGGCAGATTTTATTTTATCTAAAGATAAATTCTGCTTTTAAAAAAAAATCCAAACCCCGACAATCTAGCCATCCTGTTTAACATAGGATTTTTTTTTTCCCTGGCTATATTAATTTTTAAAATAAATGCAATATTAAGGTCTAACTTTGCCAAACACTGAGCTTCTCCAAAATGTTCTCTGAAATTCATACCAGTTTAAGTCAAGACAAATATGTTTCTAGATTATAGAGATGCCACCTATTTGAAATAAATTTCCTAATGCGTAACTATGTTATTGAAGCAAAGAATTTTAAGACCTAAAATCCTTTTACTGCCATAATTCACTTTTTTTTTCAAAATGTAACACAAGAGCTGTAGTTACCAGTTCATTTATTTATGTACAAGTTTGAGGGATTATCCCTGTTCCTTTCCCGAGCTTGTTTGAAATTTTCATATAACAAACTTCTGGTATGTTCACTTACAATCTAGTGAATTAGAGTTATTCTCCAAAGGGGTGGAGTAAAAAGATGAATGTGGTTTTAATAAAGAGACGAGAGAATACAAAAGAGAAAGTAGAAGTAATGAGTAAAGAAAGGAGAAATAAAGACACAGCCTTTGGTTTTGCCACTTCTTCAAGTAATCCTTGGATTTATTGGCATGGTGGGGCTTGCATACAGTCAGACACAGGTTAATTCTAGTTGCAATTTTAAAGTGTCTGTATATGATCCTTCTGTTAAATAGGAATTGCATAGCAGTACTAGGCCTGCAAAAAAACCAGATGAGTGTTTCTCAAATAATGGTGTTTCTTTGCTGGAATATAGATAGCTGTCTCAGTAATTGACATGATCTGTGTAGATGTGTACTTTACTATATAATGAGTGTACTTAAGGTGACACAGTGAATTTTGCCCTCCAAGCAGCCATGCTCCTGCTGTGCTGGCTCACAGTTGAGTATGAAGGATAAGTGAGATAATCATATTGAGATTAAATAAGTCTTCTGCTTATGTCAAATTTTTATCATAGTTTGAAAACTAGTTTAAAAAGTCTTTTTTTAAAATGAATGCAAATCAAATTAAACACTTCTCTAGTATCATGAGTTATACAGTATTGTAACTCATTGAATTTACATGACAGATTTCTTAGTCCAGCTTTGGAATAGATATACACACTCTTGAGATATATACACACTATTGAGATATTAGGGGAGTGTAGGAAAGATGACTATATCATTGCCTGCTGCATCAAGTGCATTATTGCATCTTTTGGTAGTTAGGTTTACAGATATGAGGTTCTTGCTTGTTTCAGGCTATTAAAAAGTGCAGTGTGGAAACCAAAGTTACTGTAACAAGAAGCAATGATGTAATCCAAATTAAATATACATACTCTATTAATGTGTATCAAAGAATATTTTATTTATATATCAAAATAAACAGTGGTGGAAATTAATAACTGCGAATTCTTGTTTTCCAATTCAGGTCAAGAGATGGAGAACTGAATTTCAGTTTCCATATGCAAAGTAATATTCTGAATACTTGCCTTATTCTGTCTTATCTTGGTTATAAATTGGGGTTTAAAATGTTTGTATAAAAAGCGATGAGTGGTTTATAATTCCCCATATTGTGTGTGTGTCTCTGGTTTTAAGACAAGTCTTCAGGTATTATCTGATATAACCATTTCTTGCTAGATCTGACAGGATTCATGTTCTATTTCAGGAGACGCTGATAGATTGGTGTGATGAAAAGGAACTTAATTTGATTTTAACAACTGGAGGAACAGGGTTTGCACCACGAGATGTCACTCCAGAGGTGAGATAGTCCTGGAATAGAAAAATCTGCCCTTTGGTGTAAAAATGCATGAGTTGGAGGAGGGGGGGGCTGTTTTGTTGTTGTTTTTTTTTTTAATTTCCTCTGTAATGTTACTTTGCAATATCTGTGGATGGGTCAAGGGCTACACAACTTGGAATCAGAAAAAAGTAATAGAAAATATAGCACAAGAGAATTACTCTGACCTTGGGTTCTGACTCAAAACGATTTTCAAACTAAAATGTGGTATAGTATAATGGTTTTCCAGCCCCCTCACAAAACAAAATTCTAATGGCTTTGTGGCATAATTTTCCTTAGCACTGCAGTACAACACTGCTAAGCAAAATCTTTTGTGGTTTTTGTTGTGTCTTGTGCAAGGAAGAGTGGGATAAGAGAGATGGATCTGCTGGTCAGAAAAATCTGAACAGGCACAGAGGTGGAGGTAATCTGCACCAGTAAATGTTGCTCAGGAAATTTGCTTGAATTACACTTATATGAAGCTAAAGTAAGGGGGTGGAAATGAAAATCTTAACCTAATGACCTCATGGCTATGAGTTGTCATGTAAAATGACTGTGTGATTGTTCTTGAAGTATTTTGTTATTTATGGTTCCAAATTAGATTAACATGAACTTCTAAAACCACATATTTTATTTGGTGTGATTATGTTCACTAAAGGGCAGAATTAAGATTGAGTGAGTTGTGTTTATTTGCATCATTAAACATACATAGATTCTCTTAAGTACTCATGTATGTTTTCAATTTCTTAGACTCTTGATTTGAGTTCTTTATAGCATATCTACAGTGTTTTTTACTTACAAATGTGTTTTGTCGCATGCCTGAAGTTCAATTTTTTTTTTCCATTAGGAATCTAAAACCATTTTTTAATTTATTGTATAACATTTGTGTAACTAGAGATACATGTAAACTAAATGCTCCTGTTCACTATTTGTGATGGAACTAGAAACCTTGAGTAACTGAAACCTGGGGGGGTAGTCTGTGTATCAGGAAATGGGAACAGTGTTAAGATGAACACAGTGTGGTACCTAGTGAAACTGAGTTTGTGGATTATTCACTTTGCTAAAGCCACCACAAGTGGAAAGTGAGTTGGGTAAATTTGTCTCTTGCTTGCAAACTAACATAATGCTTTTGAAAGTTGTGTAACCAGGACTGTGTAGAAGGAGGGATGAATTTCTGCTTCAGTTTGCCTTTTTGCCAGGTCAAGCCTAGGCAGCAGTGCCAGACAAAGCATTGTAGCCAGTGCAAAAAATTAGCTACAGGTTCTCAAGCAGCATTTGGGACAAAAAATAAACTAATGAGAACTCTGCACACAAACACCTAGTATTTTCTTTACACTGCGTTGCTGTTACTCAAACTAATTAACACAGGTAGGGATGATTTTTTTTTCATCAGTTTTGTTGAGTAAGCCATTCTGAAAGTTATTTGAGTTGTTACTGTGTCTCTGTATAATAAAAAGACATTGATATAAAAGTCATTAATAACTTGTACTGAAGAAAAACTGCATTGTTTTTAAACATGATAGATGTGCAAGACTTGGACTGATCATAACAGAAACAAGAGTTCTGACTGTCAAATTATTCCCATATTTAAAAAGAAGTTATATAGGAGAGTCTTTACTCTCAGTAGAGATATAGAATTCCAGGTTTATTACAAAGTGGTGATGACAAGCATTGTTCCTATGATAGGATTTATTACATCATTCAGTCAAACAAATTATTTTAAGGGAAGAAAATCAGTTTGCCAGTATGCGTTATACCAAAAACATACTAAGAAGCCTAAGTTTTGTCCCCATATTTTATGTCTTCTGGGTCAATGAGAAAACCCAAAATGGAGAATTCATTATGTCAACATGGAATGTGCAATAAAAAGCCTTTAGGAAGACTTGCATTGATGTAGAAAATGGTTTTCATTCCTTGTGTGTATGGTGTTGGTTCAGCATGCTCTCGTCACTGAGCTGACAATGAAAGGACGTGATCATGGTATTGTGCTATGGAAATGTCATCTTTAAGTTGTTAATTTAAAACTTTTAAGAATTGAATTTGATAATGGAATATGTTTTACAATTTTTCTTAGAATAGAGACAGTAGTCTGTTGAATCATACTTCTGCTGTGTTTCAGTCCTGCTTCTTGTTAATTCCCCTGTACTTTGGATTAGAAAGCAGATTTCTCTGTTTCTTTTCTATAGATATATAATTGTACATACACAATAATGATAGTTCCCAAGAATAATTGCAACCCAAAGACTTAATGTTAATTGAATTTTAAAATTATTGATAAAATTGAAATTAAGTGCCTAGCATAATGTAGCTAGAAATGGCTTCTTGATACCTCAGAAATATGTAATTAAGCATCCCAAAAAATTAATAGTTCCCCCACTCACTTTGCCTTTTAAACACTATATCAGAACCATTCCAGGTTATTGCAGTTGTTCCAGTGATGTGAAATAACATTTTTTCTTGTAATAGAAAAGAAGATTTTACAAATATTCACAATATCTGATTTTCCTTGCCTGTCTCTAATCCCTAAATTTATAGCCTCAGTCTAGTCAGTGTGTGGAGAGGAGCTTTTGAATTAGTTCCTACGATTCACATTTTGAGAGGCAAAGCTCAGTTTACTTAGGCAGTGTGAATATCCTTCACTTTCTTGACTACACAAGTAGAAGTGATGAAATGCATGTGGATATTTAAAAAACCAAATTCACTCAATGGATGGCTGAATTTGGAAGTAAGTGTGTTTTAGGCATTACTAGTGAATGCTGGAATTCTTAACTGTTATAGCAGTTGGTGGTAGTCTGCATTTGTACTTAAAATGAAGTGTAAGCCTAATTTTGTAGATACAACAACTTTTTTTTTTACAATGTAATTTCACATATAATTTATGGGAATAGTCTTTAAATCTCTGCTGGAGTTTGCTCATACAGTCTTCTTGTTGATTTAAAAAGTATTTCTACTGGACAGAGATCCAAGTATGGCCCAAGTTTATTTAGGGAACTTTCGTTTTGTATTTCCAGGTGCAAACATTTATTTCTTAGAACTACAATACTTCAGTGGTAGTTCTTACAGAACGTTGATAACAGTATACATTAACTTTTGTGAAAAAAAATTAAATAATATTGCAGCATTTTTATCAATCACTAAGAATCCTTCTGTGATATTAATGTATTTTCTGTTGCTGTTGCTCAGTACAAAGGGAAAAAAAAAATCTCATGTATATGGGTGCTCTGCTCAGTTTTCTGTCTTCTGTATTTTTACATTTATTCTTTTGCAAAATTGTACATTCAAAAAATTCACTTGTCTGTCTCCTCACATCTTCTAGCTGTTTTCTTATCCTTTGTCTCTAGTATGATTCTGTGCAAGTCTTGTTTGCCCATCTATGAGACTAACTTTATGTACTTAGATAATAGCAGTGGAAGTCAACGTATTGTCCTCAGTTGATGATAGACATTCTTGAACTGTGTCACAATGTCTATTCACAGGTAGTTCATCCACACTGCAGGTAATTTTGAGCACTAAGATTTTGAGATAATGCTTTATAAAAAACACAGAAGAGCTGTTTTCCAGCATGTAACACCAGACAGATGTTTCCTTTCAGTCATTTTGAGTGTTCTGGAAAATTTGTGAATCTTCTTTCAGTTCTTGCTGTTTATATTCTTCAATATTTATGGACTGGTTTAAAATGTATTTAGACACGTACTTGTTTTCATTTAGTCTGAAAATATATGCATACTTATTTATTCTTTCATCAGAGTTCTGTAGTCCATGAAAAGAAATCATTATTGTCTGGAACTCCCTTCTATTTGTCAACGTTTCTGAAAAATCATGCTCAGAATGAACAAAATACTTCAAACATAGCACACAGAAGCCATGTTTAGATAGAAGAAAGTCTCAATTCTTCTGTAGTATGCCTTTTTGTATTCAGTTCAAAATTGCACCAGCATTTTTATAATTATTGCCAAATGCAAATTTTCTATCATCTGGCTCTTGCCCATTCTCTAAGGTATCTCTCATAGATTTTTTTCTTCAAATTACATTTTACTTCTGCAGACTATTTTAATATCTATATTCATCCATTTCTCTGTCTCAAGTAATGTTGGAAACCCTCTTGATCGCTATTATTTTCAGTTTTTGTGTGGTTTTTTCTGTTTGCTTCCACTTTAACTTTGTTAAGGAAATGAGATGCTTATGACAGAATGGGATAATCATGTTGTATCCATACTCTCACAGCAACACATTCCGTCAACCCAGATCCACTGAGACTTAAACTTTTCAAATAACAATTTCCATTTAATAGGCAGCAACTTAAACTAGAAATAATATATAGGAGGTTTTTGTCTTCCCTGCTTCAAATACTGCTTTCCAGAGCAGCAGCATTTCTAGTATTTTTTGTTGTGGGTATAGGACTACTTCTGTTCTTCCTCAGCAATATTTTATCATTGGCACTGGACCAAAGGAAAATAATATCCATTTTACAAACTGTCACTTCAGGATGGCTCCAGAGTGTGGAGGAATGAATCCTTCATCTCACATGGGACATAAGTAATTTTGTGGTAGGAATAATATGAAATTGTACAACCTCTAATAAGCCAGGCTAATCTTTCAGTTTTTCACCCTTCAGTATTCCAGGCCCTCCAGATTAATAGCTATTTTAAGAAAATATTTTTGTAGTCTCTTTTAAAACTGTAGCTTTTCATATCTCTTAATGGAGGTCTTGCTCTGAGTTAAGTTTGATTTCTGTGGTGAGCTATTATATAAGGATATGTGCTGTGTATGGATGACATCTGACCCTGTAACTTTCCATCAGACCTTTTGAGGACTTCATAGTTCTTAGAAAATTGTTTCCAACCCAGCTTGCTACTAAAGGGTCATCATAATAAAACCTTGTTACATGCATCTGATCAATAAAGGTGCTTAAGTAGAGCAGATTGCTCTGTGACAGACTCTTTCCAAATTCTCTGCTACTCTTTTAGAAGTTTATCACCAACTCTGTAAAGTACCATTCCCTTTTTCTTAGTCCTCCAGGCACTTCCTAGCTTACATGATTAGGTCTTTATCTAGTCAGCTTTTATTTTTCAATAAAATTTATTATTTCATATGCTGTATTTGGTGTTATAAAATTCAAATATATTTATGTGCCATAATACTTCAGTTTAAAATTATGTGTTTAGATTTTTAATCTCTCTTGAGAAGGCATGTTATTATAGTAGAACTGGTATGTTTAGTTGCAGAACACTTTTCACTAAACATTTATTACGAGTTTCTTTGAGAAGCAGCAGTATACAAATTATTTGCACCACACAGCACACTGTCAGTTTACAGAAGTACCTGTGTCTTGAGAAATTCTACTCTGATTTAGCTGACTTACAAAGGGCTGAAGAGTGTCTTTCTCTTCTCTTCTCTTGTTTGAGTTTCTCAGGGAAACTTAGTAGCACACCCTCATCACTGAAGAGCTTGGTTGTGCCATCATCAACTGCAGTCGCTGCATGGAAACACCTGCGAGCTGCTCAGACTCCTTTAGGGAGAAATATGAGGGGCAAGAGAGGCAGATCCCATTTCAGCTCCATTTACTCAACTATCAGAGGTTACTCAAAAAAATAAGACCATCCAAAAATACAGATAATACTTGTCTGTATATGGGATTGATGTGTCCAAAATATGCAAAGCTGCGTGTTTTTATTGACATTCCTTTAAAAAAGTTTCAACTGTCACAGTGGATATAGAAAAAGGTAAAAAAATATGATGGTAAAAATATGAAGGTAAAAAAAGAGATGCTTTCTGTGAGAGTTACACAACTCAGACTGTTTCGTTTATCATGAAGAGTACTGATAAATAACTTTGGTTTTGCCTGTACTTTCTTTGGGAAATAGTGTACAATACTAAAGGCTTTGTAAGGTACTAAAGGCTTTGTAAGGTACCAAAGGCTTTCTTTACCTACTAAAGAGAATTGTAAAAATAGCTGATAATAGAAAGCTTGAGCCAGAAAAATCTAATAAAATCATCATAATGAAAGGCTTTATGTGTTTGGGTTAGGGTTTGTTTGTTTAAGAGATTAATCACACAAGCAAATTCCATAAAGAGCTATATTCTTCATTTTAATTCTGTCAAATCAAAAGAGTTTGCTAGTGGGAGAAATGTCTTATAAAACTCAAGTTATCTTGTACTTCTTGCAGAAATCATGGATGATGTTAAATGAATCATCCTGTACTTACAGCCTTATGTTCTGTATGTGTTAGATGAGAAGACAGTTTAAATCAAATGGATCCTGAAATTAATAATGAAACAATTTTATTTCCTGAATTCAAAAGGAATACATGAATTGCTTTTGTCTCTTTTTTGAAAACATAAAACCCTGATAATATTGGTTGAGAATGCTGGGGCAAATATCTTTTTAATTACTTTACTAATATATAACCTTCTGTGTAAAGTTGTCTGACTGTCATATCATAAAGGTAATGCTAATAGAATTCTATTAAGCCTTTGGTTATTTTTGCTCATTTGAGGATCAGCTTTTATTTGCTTTTTTTTAGCTGTCCTTAATACTCTTGAATAGCAAATAGAGGCTGTGTTTTTTGAGTTTCAAACATGTAGAAAATATTTGCAAGCTCTGTTGAAAAGACCAGTAAAACAGTAGTAAGGAATGTGAAGGTTTCATAAAATGAGAAGCAAAGCCACAGTAATGAGCCAGGAAATCTCACCTTTTTTATTGAATTTTGAAATTAAAGGGTTTTTTCCAAGGTAATTTAGAAATGGCAGTTGGAAGAAGGCTGGCACGTCCTGAGAGTGGACAAATGGTTCCTGTGTGAGTGAACCCAGTACTTCCAGAAGTACACCCAGATTAACAATATGGTTATGGTGTGCTTTTTAATGGGGTAAAGAGAAGGGTTTTCCTCCTCTTGGTTTTACTGATGCCCTTTGGCTGTGTTTTCACTGTAGAGCCCTCAGTTCATGTGGACAATTCTCTATTAGTTTAAATAAACTGGCTTGTCTCCTATTAGCAGTGTAGCCACAACAGTGAATATATTTTGCAGTCCTTTCTGTAACTGGGGAAGAAAAATAGGCCTACCATAGGACTTGTGCATAATGAAATTTTCAGTTTGGAACTTCTGAAATTTTTTTCCTCTTAGGCATTTTTAAAAATAGTTTCTGTTAAAGCATGACTTCGGAGAAGATAATGAGAAACTGAACAAAATTAAACATCATGTTCAAGCAAAATAATCCTGATAACATTGTCAGACCTGAAATTTTTGCCCTTAATGTCATTAGTGTCATTTTTTTCTCTGGTATTGTTCTATTACAAAGATTTTAGTTAAAGCTAAATACAGGTAAAATTAACAAAAAAATAATATGGACATGTTAGGAAGACTTCTCTGTGAAGGCAGCTTAAAGACATAATAACTAGATGGCAAATACTAGTTTGGATTTAAGATGTATGAAAAATTGAATGAGTTAGTCCTTTTGACATTAGCACACCAGAACAGCAAAATGACTCACTATTAAAATAGTTGATCATTAAAACTAATACTTATTAAAGAATAGAGAATTTCTCATTTGCTTCTTCCTTGCTGTGTAGGAGCTTTTCCACCCAGTAAGTGGAAAGAAACTAGAAGTGTCTTGGAAAGCAGCTGCCTTTGGGAGTTATTCTTAGGATTATAACTAGTTCTTCTCCTGCTTTTGCTAATTGCTACCACATGGAGCAGTGAAGCTTTAGCAAAATGTTGACTCAGTACATGTACCAAAATAGAAAACCAAAATGACTATTGTCACGCTTAGGCATGAAAGTCTTATCAGTTATGGACAAGAAAATAATTACTTTTTAACCTTTATTTAGACTATATTTTAGTTTCTTGTCCCTTCATGCATATATTCTTTTGCTAGTTACTCTTTCATCAGAACACCTAAATAGTGAGGTGCGTAACTTACTGTTATTTATTGTTGACATTTAAACTGTCACAGAATTTTTAAAGTCTGTATTTTCCTCCACAAATAAGCATTTTCTTATGGTACACTGAGATCAGTTTGTCATAGTTCATTTTCATTAAGCTTGAAAGATCTCCCTTCAGAGAGAAGGTGATAGCAGTTTTGTTCTTGATGTGGTGCAGCTAATTGTAGTTCCTGCTGGCCACAAAATCACAGGATTTTATAAAACTGCCAATGAGTGCCCTTACCTTGCCCTTACTCTGATATCTCTGGTTCAGCCAGTATTTGTAGTTCCTGGCTGGTTTATGCCATTACTAATCATATGATGGAAGTCTCTTGGTCTTCTCTGCCTAAATTATTTGCTATTTTGTTCTAAGTCCAAATAGTAGTGTTCAATATGGGAAAGTTTGGTTATGGAAAAAATTCCTTTTCTATGACCCAAATTTCTAAATTTGAAGTTTTATTAACCTCTGTTATTCTTGTGCCTTGCTCTGCTTGGAGAAGAATGAGTGGTTGATACCCAGAGATAGTATAAATAAAGTTCCATCAGTTTAGCCTATCACTACTGTATCCTTTAAAAACTTTGTTGCATATGAGTGCATGGCAAGTTCGTACAGATTCTCTCTGCAACCTTGCCAAGTCCTAATTCAGCAAGGGCACAGCCAAGCTCATGATTCCTTTGTATTATCTAAGGTCCTCTACAGTTTAAAGAGGGAACAGTTAGCTTCTTGTTTCATTTTATTACCTTGTCAAAGTGAAGTGCAGGTTTTCAGCACAATAAAAAGTTAATGTACAGGTAGATAAATGCACACAAAATGTGGACTTCTAAGTAGACATAAATAGTGAAGCTTGATTCTTGGTTGATTCTTTTAGTTTCTAGGTAGAATACTAAGAATACCTATTCTAGGTAGAATAAAAAGTCTCATGATTTAAATGACAGGTGAGTTAAATTACTGAACTTTATTAGTGCTGGAATTTTCTCAGTTCTTACATTTCATGGTTTATTGCATGCTTCTGAAATAAAGCAACAGCTAAGATTTCTGAAACAGTTTGTTTAAAAACCAACCATGTTAAATAGCAAAATGCTGAAGAGAAGAGAGTATTCAAGGTAACAAGTAGGTTCTGATAAGTTTGATACTTAGAAGAGGGTTACCCCACAAGATTCATAAGACTAATTCATTTCATTAGAGTGTGGGTGTGTATAAGCCAAATTCAAACACCAACCTGCACTAATAATGAGTTACAGTTAATCATGACTTCAGTTTCTCACAAATGGCCAGCAGTGGCTAATGGGTTCTCCTGTGCAGCTTCACAAGCCATTTTGCAGTGGATATGGGAATGAGCTCACAAGACCAGCCCCTTTCCCCTCTTATACTAGAGGTGCTAGAGGTAAGTGTGGTTTTGGGGAACAAGGGTGGGAGGTCATGAGATGAAAGTGATGTGGGCTTCTTAAATTTTTCACAAACCTCCATAAAGGCATGTATCTGGGGATGGGCAAAGATTCAGATGAGTTCTTATTTTTTGCCCAAAGAGATTACCCAGTCCTAAACTGACATGCTTTCCTTGAACTGGGAGTCAGAAATCCCTTTTCTCTTCTGTTTTTCTGCTGCAGAAATTCCCAACATTCCCATTATGTGGGCTCCAGAGAGGGGTAAGCAACATCTTCAATCCCACCCAATCATTTCCAAACTAATTCTTTGCTAGTATTTTTTTGCTTTTTTAATCATCATCAGAAACAGTTTTTAGACACATTTTCCCCATTTGTTTGATTTTCTTGTGGATTCTCATATTTTTGTTTTATAGGAAGGTCCCATGGCCTCCCCAAGTGCTAGGGTCAGTCTCATTTGCTGTTTCCATTTGTGTGCTATTCTCCTGTGGATTTTCATGGTTCACTCTGATCAAATGATATTACCAAAGGGTGAGCATCTAGACTCTTGGGACTGTTTCACTCATGGTATCCTGAGTTGTTGAAAAAGCACTGCCACCCTGCTGCCCTGTCAGTCATTTGGCAGGCCTATGTTTGGCTCTTGCCAACAGTTGCATCTGATTGTTGGTGGGCTTTGGTCTTTTTCTGCCTTGTCTGGGGACTGCCTGGCATTCACTGCTGTCTTATATTCTCTCTACCTGCTGGCTGTGTGGCATTGTCCTCCTGAAATCTTGGCCCTTTGCCTGACTGTCTGGCATTGCCTCTTGACCAGCTAATTGCTTGACAGTGACTGCCTACTGCCCTGTCCATCTGCTGACCGGCATGTGTCGCCTCCTTATTGTCCTTTCAATCTGACTGTACACGGGCATTGGCCTCCTGCTGCCCTGTCTCCTGCTCCAAGTGCCTGGCATTGCCTTCCTGCTGAGTGCATCTGCTGACTTTGTGGAATTGCTCTTCTGCTGCTTGGCACACCTGTTGAATGTTTGGTACTGCTTTAGCAACTTGCTGAATGTTTGGCATTTTCCTCATGCCTTTTCACCTGATCCTTGAATATAGTGTCCCCTTGCTGCTCTTTTGAGTCTGCTTACTCACTGATACTTGCTCTTTTGCCATCCTGTTCACTTGCTTTTATGCCTGGCATTTCTATCATAGTGTCCTATCCATCTGCCTAGATTTTATTTCTAAATATGCACCAGTCTGAAAAGGTTAAGAAGAATTGTAAGGAATGGGGAAAAACTGTTGTCTGGCTCCTTCATGGTCTGATTCAGTTTAACACACCAGCCAAAAACTGATCTCAGTACCAGGATTCAGCTTTTTCATAGAACTACTCAAAACACTTTCCCATCTTATGAAAAAAGAAACCAAACCCAAACCAAACTGAATTGTATTTAGTCTTTGCTTCCATCACTTTATTTGATAGGTCTACTGTATTAATTATTAAATTCAATAGTAATTAAGTACTATAACCCTAATATTATCGAAGGTATCTCAGAATCCATGGGAGGTAGGTAATAACTGGAGGGAAAAACAGTCTATTGCTCAGGCTCAGAAAGATTAAGGTTTGAATATAGAGCTGTGTTCATTAAACACAGTGGATCAAAGAAGTTAAATAAATTCTACAGGTCTCTTTATTTAAAACAGAGGGTTGCAGCTAATCTAAATAAACCTCTGGATCAGTACACTATTGCCAAACCAAAATGTGTCCTAATTGCTGCTTCCTACTCTTTCTGTACTGGGAGAATGGTCAATTGCTAGTTTACAGAAACCTTTTGTCACTCTTTCACAGATTAAGAGCAAGGACTTGACTGCATCTGTAAGGTCCATAGTAAGGGAATAAATCATTGTCGCATCTTAGAATAAGTAGCAGGATTTCCTGCTCTTCTTTTAATTCATCTCATTTGACCTCTTTTCTAGCTCTGCCACAGTTTTTAGCTTATTATGAGTGTTGTTGGGTTTGTGTTTTTGAAACCAGTGGCAACTAGGACCTGGAGAAAATATTCTGTCATAATGAATCCCGTCATAATTTCATAGTAAATTCTTACTCTATTTAAATAAATTGTATGTAATGTTCTTTTAACCTTAGCTTTTAATCTCTTCAGATATATTGTTGCTGCTTTTGCTATTTTCAAAGGTACCTTAAATACATGAAATTACGTCTAAGTGATGCCTTGTGAAGGCTGACCTAGAACAGAGGCTAGACAGAGTTAAAGAATTAAGTAGGTATTTATTAAAAGGCCTCAATGGATACCCCTTGGGGAGCACAAGAGCCCAGCCAGGGCTACACCCAAGATGAGCCCAAATGGTCACAAAATAGATGACCAGTCATGAGGTCTCTCACTTTTGTAAGTCCTGGTCCATTAGCATATTGGAGTTAATTGTCCAGTTACAGCTTTAGCCCATAAGTCCCAATCTTCTTGTTTTTCTCTCTTCATTCTGCCACTGTTTATGCTCTTGGGCCTGAGATTTGGATCATTTGTCCTTGATCCCCAGCTAGAGAAGGAATTGTTTTGTCTACCTACTCTGAGAAGAGAACTTACTATCCCTTAATATGAAGCTCAGAACTACACACTAAAGCAGCACAGAATCTGAAAAACATAAAAGCTGAAACCTGAGGCATCATAAACACAGAGGCAGGGCGGCATCCCTCGAGTCAGTAGCAGCTGTCACCAGTGTGGCACCAGCAGTGGAATCAGAGAAAGACACTGTGAGAGAGCACCTTGTTCCCATGCCCCCAGCACCAGCTTGCTGCTGTGGAGGATGGCTCCCAGGGCAGTTGGCAATGTTCATAGGAAGAGCTAGTAGGACCCTTCTCCCAGTTTCCACAGTGATGTCTAGAAACCAGTGAAGTTGTGTTCTGCTCTGAGGAGCTGGAGGATGTGAATGTCCACCTCTATTTTAATCCTTTACTGTCTCCTAGGCTCTCCTGTCCTCTCTCTTCTCAGCCTTTCCCAACTCTCCCTTGCTTTTCCAAGCATATTTTTTTCACAACTTCATAAACTCTTTAAGATGGCAGGCTGTCAGTCTCTCACTTCCCACCAGCTTCATGTTGTTGAAGGGTGTGGTGACAAGAACAGGTCTCAATGGCAAATCTCTTTCTCCAAGCTTTACTTTCTCCCAGTGTTACTTTGGGGCTTCCCTAGGCTGTTGTCTGAGAAGGATAGCAGCGGCTGGAAGGGAGGAGGAATAGTCACTCTAGCACTGTGGGGCTGCAGGATACTGCTAGAATTCACTTCTTATCTCAAGAAACATAAGTAATTTGTTCTTGTATCATTTCAGTTATGTTTAATACAGAGTTTTTAAAATTAATATTACCACAAACATGTGGGGATTTTTTTCAAATAATATTTGAGTTATTATGAATTTTAAATGCAGAAAAGCAGAAGAAGCTGGAGGAAAATAAACACTAAGTTTTTTCTTGAATGTATAGAATTTTCTTTGCTGAAAATTATACCTACAACAGAACCGATGCAGTGCTGTCTTAGGCAGGTTCACTGTAACATATCAAGTTAAATCAGTTTTCTGCCTGGTACAAATATTCAAATTAGTTCTGAAAGAATCTGTGTTAAGTTGAAAGAATAAATTTTAGGTTTTTTCTTATAAATGAGTCAACATTTGGTTAAAGAAAAGTTTGCACACAAAGCCCTGGGAGTAACATGTTTGCTGTTAAATCCCTGTAGTAGTGATATAGAACATTGTTTTATCTAATTTTTTTTTTATTAGGGGTTTTGGGGAGGCTTTTTTAGTCCTTCTTATTTTCGAGGGGATAGGGGGGTTGAAAGTATTCTTTAGCCTATCCTGTGCTGATTTTCTACCAAAAATTAGCTTCTAAAACAGTCATGAGCAGTACAAGTCTTTCCGGCTCACAGAGTTTCCCTTTGCAGAATAACTAAATTTCCTGTTATCAACCCAATTTTATCTCTGTTTTATTCCTCATTTTCAGACTCTTTTCTGTCCTTTTTATCTCTGATAAAAAACCCTGTTACAGTTCTCATAGTCATTTCCTGAACTAAAATATCTAAATCTTGCAAATTATTTATCAGGAGAGAGTGTTTGTTGTATATTCTCTTTACTTCAATGCACTTTTTAATTTCAATGTTTTTTTTTCCAGTTTACTTTCTTTATTCTTCTCTATTTTCTAAAGGTATCTTTTCTGATTATAGCAACATTGCAGTCTTTAAGCAACTAATTTCTTCAGTTGTTTCTGAGAAGAAAACAAATTCCTAACTAAAACAGGTCTTTTGCACTCAAAAAGAAAGAGAGATATATGATTATTTTTCTACCTTGGGATTTCCAGAAGGTGTTTCACTCCCTTGATCCATTTAATCACTGCCTTCACTTTCAGTTGACATTTTTGCTCTTAAAAATAATGTGTCTGACAGTGACTCGTATCAACTTGGAATTCAGTTTTTATTATGTGTGTATGTTGCTTCTGGATTCGGATTGAAAAGTTTATTTGGTTAATTTTAGACAAGAATGCTTTGAATGATACATGTTGTGCTAAAGAACATACATGCCTTTTCCTTCATGCTTGTCATCACTGACAAAGGCTTTTGCTGTTGTAATCAATTGATAGAGAGTAGTTCCAGTGTCTCTCTGCTGTTACCTCTTAACTTAGCCAATAGCTTTTGTTGGAAAAATGAGGAGATGATGTTGCATTTAGAGTATAAAAATCTAACAGCAGATCAATCCCTTGCTTCGCAGCTGTTCACTGGAGATCAAGAGGGTGTGGGTGCAGTCAGCTTACTCTCTGACTGCAACCAATTTGGCACCTGAAGTCTGATCACATTCAGTAAGAGCTTTCATGAGCCCAGATTCACAGATAGTGTAGTTGATGAAAGCAGCATGTTATACATTCTTGTTAGATTGACTATAATAAATGCACTAGATCTACAAAATGTAAGTATGTAGTGCTGTGTGCAACTCTTCACGCATAATGTCCAAGGCAGGCAGAGGCACAAACCTTACAGAGGCATCCCAGCTTTGGCAGGGAAGAGAGGAGCAAGCCTGTTGACTTGTCTGCAGAATGGAATCATGTTCTCATCTTCTGCCTCTGAAAGAGGATTTCAAATGCAAAATTGATACTATGGGGAGAAGTGGAGATGATACAGATATCCTGTTGCTCCTTTCATAAATGGTGAGGGAGCAGCTGTTTATATATAAAGGCAGGGTTTTGCACCCCTAGCTGCAGGCCATCAGGCCCACATCAATCCCTTCACCACACATCTCACAGCATCTCACCTGGCTTTAGGCCTTATTCCTACAGATGCATGTGCAAAGTGATGAATCAGTGAATGTTGCAGATTGTTCCCCCCATACATTTTGCTCTTGTTCTGCCCAGACAGGTTTTAGATTCAGCCTGGAGAAGAGAAGGCTCCAGGGAGGCCCTGTTACATTCTTTCAGGACTTAAAAGGGGACTATAAAAAAAGATGGGACCAAACTTTTTAGCAGGGCCTGATTGTGATAGGACAAGAAGGAATGATTTTAAACTGAAGGAGGGTCGATTTAGATATTAGGAAGAAATTCCTTACTGTGGCGATGATGAGGCACTAGCACAGGTTGCACAGAGGAGCTACAGATGCCTCATCCCTGGAAGTGTTCAAGGTCAGGTTCAATGGGGTTGTGAACAGCTTGCTCTAGTTGAAGATATCCTTGCTTATTGCAGGGGAGATTGGACTTAAATGGCCTTTAAAAGATCCCTCCCAACTCAGACTATTCTATGACTTGAGTAAGTAGTAAATAAGCTTTGTGTAGTGTTGCAATCACATACATCACTCATTCCAGGGAACTAATCATCATCACATTCAAATGGCAGATTTCAAAGCTGAATGAAACCTACACATTGCACCTTAAATTTTGGCTGAATTTTTGGCCTACAATTCCCTTTTTAAGAGTGAAAAGTTATTGGGTTATTGTCACTTCCTACTATAAGCTGCCAGCTCTTCCTTTGAAACCAAATAATGCTTAGGTATCCAGTGGTATACAGAATTAATCCATGAACAGCAAGGCTTAACACTATGGTATCTTTCAAACTCTTTGACAATTCATCCATATTTTACTGATTTCTGCTGGTCAGCATTGGACATTCCTGGAAAAAGACCAGAGGAGGGCACAAAATTCTCTTAGATGTGTTTGTCTCCTAGGGGTCTTATTCCTGCAGCATCTTAATGAGAAGCTGCTGCTAAATCATCTTCATTCTTTGCGGGAAAGAGAGAGTAGAATTTTCTTTCGACTTTAAGGTTAACAAAGATAGATTTTCCAGTCTAGCTAGAACTGTGGGATTTTCTCAATAGCTTTTTCACTGTTTAGACAGTCTAATATTTTCCCTAGAAATATTTTGTGTCTTTGTTTATTTTAATTTTTATCTTTTCTTTTAAAAAAAAGATTATTATTTAAGATGTATTTTGTTTCATCAGATACAAGGTGTTGGGCAGCTAACCTTGGGTGCATTTGATTTCTGTGTTATTCTGAATTATGGTCTTGCATCACCCATATAATTTATACAGAAATACCATCTGATTTTTCACTTGAGTTAGTCTGCCTAGAGGTGTGATGTTTGTAGTTGCTGTACACTTAGTGTGAGCACATTTGCTGTGGTAGTGAGATGCTTAGCATTCAGTGCAGGAGTCCTGTGTATATTTTGAGTACACAGAGCAAGAACTAAGTTGTTCACTGTACCTATCCAAGAATCTCTTTTGCCTTGTCATTTCTTAAAAGCTACTGCCTTTTCTCAGTGATCCACTCACACACTGCTAGTGTAAAAATCAATGTGCTGAAAAAGTTTGGGCACAGACGGAATTTTATTAAAAAACAAAAAAGTTTTTCTGCACAACATGATCTGCTGCTTCAAGCACAGCAGAAATGTATGTGAGGGGAGGTGCTTATATACCTGCATTGCTATATCTATATTGATGAAAAAGTGTGTATGTTATAGGAGCCCTGAGGGCTTCAAAACTGAGTTGTGCGGCTGGGAAGTAAACTGGCAGAATTTGTCTATACACTGCAAAGTTGTAATGATGTGAACGCATTGCTCTGTCACAGCTGAGTAGTGTCAATAAATGATTCAACTGGTTTTACCTAGTGCATGAAAAATGTTTTAACGTCTTCTGAAAAAAACTGGTGTTTTGGAAATGTGCATAGTAAACATCTTAGGAACAGTGTATTAGAGAGAATATATTACACACTGGGTTTTTTTTTTTTTTAATATGTATGTGTTGTTAACTATTACTATAAACTACTATAAGCCATTAATTGAATAATAAAATTTGAGAGGAAAAGGTAAGCTTGATATATTTAATATTCCTCACTCAATATAGATTAGGAATTCTACTGTCTTCCACTTTAGTGCTGTGCTACAGCAGTCTCAACAAAACAATTTTCATCTTCTTTTTGAGAAACCTTTTCATTCAATTGTTTCCCTGAGAATCTTGGAGGTAAAAAATGTGATTTGTGCCAGAAGTTAAAATAGTCCTATGTAGGAAATCATTTGGCAGAATGCACAGTAGGTCACTTTGACTTTCAAAATCTCTTTGCTTGTTCAGTTCTAATGAAAGTGTCATTTGCATGTGCCAAAACTGACAACTGTTCAGACTCTGAACACATGAACTGCATCACTGGATGTCACAAAAGAATAATTTCTATTAACTTTTAGGTTATTGAAAAAGTACTTTAAATTTGTTGTTGTTAGAGATGCTTTATCATTTACTTGGGGAGTAAAGATACTGTGTAATAGAATCTTAAGAGAAATCATTCTTTTGTAGTTCTTCTGTTGCTATGGTGTATTCCTGAAAAATTATACTCATTAGTCCGCCCCTTTGTAGTGCAGGAGGTGTATTTTGGGAAGGGTTGTTTTTATTAAATCTTCAACATTGAAGATTTGAGATCTGAAAGTGTTTGGAGGAGCTACTTAACCTGTGTAAGAATTCGACTGACGTTTCAGAAGTGCAAGTATTTCATATGCCACATTTGTTCTTGGCAAAAGGTAGCAAATGTTAGGAAAAATCAGATGAGATCCTCAAAAGAAAAGAATTTCACATTTCAATTTCAGCAACCAGTGTGTTAGAGCTAAAGCATTGCAAAATTATTTATTTATAGAAGTGAAATTGCAAGTTAAAACTTCTGGTTCTTACTTCTCTTCTGGTTAATTGCTGAGTGTACTTCCCTGAACCACAAATACACCCACTCTTCCCATACAGAAGAATCTAAGTTTGGCACTAGTTTTGAAATGAAGCTGGCTGTAGCTTGACTCCACTTTGGTATAGATATATAGTCTAGAAGGTAGTACACATAACCAGAAACACTGTCTAGGGTATATTTTTATGAGACAGTGCTCTCTAGCTGTTATTCTGTTAGTTAAAGCTCATTATGTTGTCACTTCAGTCATGTAGAATTCTTACTGGCATAGTGTAGATACCCATTATCTTATGGGTATTTCTCTCATTTGTGCTGCATGAGTTTGTTTTTCAGAGAATAAAATTTTTGACTTCTTGTATCTTATTCCTTTTCTTCAAATTTTATAGAATTATTTAAAAGTTGAGCTGGTTTTCCTGTTTTATATTAATAAAAAGCAGTTTGAAATAACTGAGGGAAAACTTCAAATAATAGTAATTATTAACAGATACCATTTTAACAGTGTTTTTGTAACAGCAGAATGGTTTTATTGTCTTTACCAGGAAGTCTTCAGCTATACTACTTTTGCTGGACAGAAAGGGATTTGTTCTTGCACAAAGAGGAGTTGCAGTGGGAAGCACAGTAGTTTGCACATAGAAAGAGGGCTAAAAGAGGAAGCAGATGCCTGGCCCTTTGTACAAAGTGCAGGGGTTGTTTCCAGCTGTTGTTTTACCAGGCTCCTCCTGACCTCCCCACCATTGCAAATGCTCTGCCTTTTGACACTGGCCTACTTAGACAGCTGTAATGTACTGCATCTGGTGGGCTGTGCCCAACTTTGTGCAGCCTAAATTCATTTCTTACACTGCAGAAAAGCATTTAGTGTCTTGTTTGTGGAGCAGCTACTAAAAATTATTGTTCTAGTGGGCTTATGACAATGTATGGGGACAGGCAGTATCATAAAATTAAGATCAGTTTTTATGGCATAAATATTTTGTGCACATTTATGATCTCAAAAGTTTGGTTAGCAATCAGGAATAAAAAAGTATTATTACCACAATATATACTAGAAGTGATATTTAGAAAATGTGCATGGTTGGATGCCCAGATACATCAATTTCATTAACACTTCAATTACACAAATGGGGCAAGCAAATCACTGATCTGTGAAGTTTATATAAATCCTATGCAATCAGGTTTAGCTAAAAATTTAGATCTACATCTGCAGAAGTGGAAAAATAATTTACAAATTCCATAATGTTGTTTCTTCTAGTATATTACTTCAAGTTTTCAGCTTCTCCGTAGTGTATAAAATGTGAAGCATCTTCCCCCAAATGTTTTGCAAGCTGTAAGTAAAGAAGAAACTGAGTGTTACTAAGTAAATATTTTAATGAGTTTGATTTTAGTTGAAGAAAAGAAAGACTTTTAAGGAAAGCTACAATGAGCACTAATATTTTTATTAACTAATGTACACTTTATTTTATGATCATGATAATAATTTGTTTGCAAAAGTAATTATCATTGGAGTCCAGCTATTGGGAATTAAATATATTCATAGCTTGGTCATGCATAAATCATTGAGTGTTGTCAGAGTTACTTCTATTTGCTACTTGCTTTTTATGGTCATCTACACAGTGGAAGTGTTCTGATAGACTCGTTCGCTGATACTGGTTTATAAAGAGGGCAGATGCTGAATTAGCCTCTGGCACTTGGGTCTCGTGCCATAGGCATGAGGCTGCAATAAATGGTATGGTGGGTCCCAGTGGAAGGAGGGAGAAAATTTTGGAGGAGGCAATTTGCAGGCAGAGGGAGTCATGGTTATGGGGAGAAATAGAGGAAACAGAGTCTGTATTTAATCTAACAGTAGTTACTGCTGTGACATTTTTGTTCCTCGCACTGATAAATTTTGTAGGGTCATTCTGTGATGTTTAGGTTCTGGGTGGCAGCAGAATCACTGCAGATGTGCTGAGAGTGCAAGCAGCATTTTTGTGCTGCAGAATTATTGTCAGTGGAAATGTGTTATTGGTGTGTGCAGATACACCAGTTTGTAGAGTTCAGTTTTAGCTGGCTACATTAATCAGGGTTCCATTCACCTTTCGCTGTTAGTAGATTTGACTTGGGAGAAGAAAAGGTAAAAGGAAATGGAATCAGGTCAGTTAGCGGAGAAGTATGTATCAAGCTTACCACTGGTAAGAGGGAAAGGCCCTAGGGTAAGCCACTCTAATAGGATTAGATGTGTTGTGTTTTATGAAAAAAAAAATTTACAAAAGACTGAGAGTGCTCTTAGTATGTATCTATGTGTACACATAGCTGCATTTAGTGTCAAAAATTCCCAAGAAGGACTCATCAGTCTCAGTATGAGTTTCCTACTGCACAGTAAAATTGGCAAATCTGGATGGTCACTTTATGAGGAGGAAGAAGCACATGCATCAGGGTCAGCACTGGCCCCATGTCTGCCTAATCACCACCAGTCATCCTGTGAGCCCAAACACAGTAACCGCTTTAGCCTTACTTTAGCATTATATTTTTATAAACCTACTTGATTTTGGTTGTTTTGCAGCAATAGCATATGTGGTCAGTTTCATCCATTTGTCAAGATAACTGAGCAATTAGCCAAAGAAATTTGATTTTGGAAAACATCAAAGACTGCAAATCCTGTCATGCCTTACAGCCATAAAAAAAAGACACTGAATATCACCATACAGGTTATTGGTGGCAAAGAACAGGAAGAATTCAAGGAAAGACAACATAATGGTGAAACTGAGATGAATTTAAATCCTTATCCAAAAAACTTTCCAATTGAAAGAAACCAAGTGCTGAAACCTGTATTTCTTATTGTTCATGGAGAAGAAGTACATTAGTGGGGGTTTTTTGGTGAGAAGCTCTGATCAGTCTAGCTCCATGTAAGCTCTATTTTCTCTCTCCAAAATAAGAGTAGGGAAGTAGACAATAAGCTGAAATAGCTGATGTGTGAATAAAAATTACTGGCACATGTGTTGTTTCCAGCAGAGGAATTCTGAATAACTTTGAAGAAGGCATGTCATCTCCAGGCTGAGAGATGCAATTTTTATTCCTAAAGTGCACATTTCTTACACAACTGGTTGACAGACGTGACTGACCCTTTTGTTGCATGTTTGACTGATCTATCTCTCTAGTTTTTCTCTGCTCTTCTGTGGTCTGTGAGCTCTGTTGCAGAGGTTATGTAGGTATTTCTTTGGTAAAGCCCTTCCAAGATTTCAGCTTTCAGTGGAAAGCTCAAATAGGTAATTAAATCTTATCGATGCTAATGCTGTAGTCTGTTAAACATAAATTATCTACAAATTTGTCCATTAATTTGCATTTATAGCTCTATTATATACTATGCAGAGTCATAGATTTTAACTTGTTCAACAAAAATAATATTTTCCACAGCGGCAGTCTCTGTCATCTTAATTTAATTGAATATATTCTGATTTCTGAGTCTCATATTTGCATTTTAGTTGAAGAAGTAAAACTATATTACTGCCTAAAAACAGCTGCAGTGTATATTAAATGTCTCAGATCATTACTTACTATCGAGGTGAGCCTTTGCTATGCTTAATGCCTGAAAGACAAAGATAAAGAGTTTCTGAACATTTTCAGAAGAGTTGTCCTAGGTCTTTTAATTAAATCAGTCTGCATTAGGTGTATCCTCCAATAACTGCCTGGGAGGGTTTCCACAGGTTAGAAGCTGAACTAACAATTTATGTGGAGGCAAAGAAAGGCAGTGAAGCAGCAGAGAACTCTGTGAAACCAATTGGCAGTGAGCCATCTGTTAAGCAACCGCAACTACGTCAAAGATATCTAAAAATACACCAGTTGGTTTGGGAACATAATGCCCTAACTCCAATAAAAAGGCACTTCGTAAACAATCAAAAATGTGCTTTAGAATCAATTGCATTTATTCATATAGCAATGAAATATAAGAGGTACTGCTCTCATAGATGTTCTTAGTAAATCCTAAATAATTAAATTGTTTGTCCCTACTTCTCCTTTTTGGTGTAGAAACTAGCATTTTATTTCAATCCCATTGTCTCTCTCCGTGGCTCCCCACATCCTGACACTTCTGTCATGTCTTGTCTTCCTATTTTGCTTCTCCTGAGTTTCTCCCTCATCTATTTTCTGCCAAAGCTGCCTTGAGCAGTCTTTCTTTGTAGAACCATAGAACAGTTTGGGTTTGAAGGGAACTTAAAAATCCTTAGGTTCCAACCTCCTCTCTGTTTTCCATCCCGTTCACTTCATTCACATGCTCTCACACTACTCCCATTTCTCCCCTTCTGAGAATCCTACTGCTTGGATTTCCTGCAATTCTGCCTTTCCGCTTTAGGTTCCTTCTTCCCACATTCCCTTCTCCTGTCTAAACTACAAACCTTGCCTTTCTTTGCAACCTCCAAGCTGGACTTTCCGCATTTGTCTTTCTCCTGAACTCTGGCTTTTACTTTCAAGTACTTTTGTTTCTGTGGAACCCCTCTCTTCCACCTCCCTCCTATATGGACCTGTTTTCTTTGCACTAACAGCTTATCCATCAGAAACTGGGGACGCTTTTTGGTATCATTTTAGTGTTTTATGCAGTTTTGCTCCAGTATTTTCCACCTACCTGAGTCATCAGCCTCAGGTTCAAGAATCACTGTAAAGCTTCAGTCCTGATTAAGGCATCAGTGTGACAGCTCTGAACGAAACATCATAATTTTTTCCTGCATCTGCCCAACAGTGTCATCACTGCTGTTGTAAGAGAGCTGAGGGCATCAGCCTTGATTTGTGATTCATCCTGTGCCAGCACTATGGCTCCCTGCAGCGTGCAATGCTGGCTGATGGTGAGGCTACCAACAAAAAACTTGTCCATGAAACAAGGTTGAACCGTCTTAATTCAGCCTTGCTAGAGTACTGGTATAATGTGAAGGTGCTGAGTCACTAATTCCTTAATAGTTTCCATGGAGGCAGGTGTTGGTACCCAACAGTTAACTCCTGAACTGGACACAGACGAAAATCTGCATTTGACATCTCTCTTCCACCCTTCCTTCATATAAAAAATACTGAAAGAAATATGAGAAAACCTGGCCACCAGCACTTTGGTACCTTATTAGGTGAAACAAAGAGTTGTTACAGATTGCAGCATTTCTGATTTCATTCATATATGTATAGCAAATTTAGAGTGTGCTTCCCAGTGTGATGGTGATTTCAGTTCCTGCTCAGGGCACATGTTAAGTCATGTCATTTGAGGACATCCCAGAAGCGGACTATATAGTGGCTAATTTCAAGAGCAGTGGCTTACTGTAACAGTGGTTTACTTAGCAGCAGCTTTATTTGGTTACATCCATCCAGTCCAGTCAGCCTGCAAACATGAAAACAGGAAACATTTCCCTTTTTGTAGAGGTCCATCTGCAGTAATAAATATAAGCATATATATTTTGAAACAACTATTTTTAGAAACTTGTGTTGAGGATCATACTGCTGCTTGGACTTCATGCCCTTTCAGATTTTGTTGTTTAGTCTATACATTTTTAATAATCACACTGCCTGCTAGCAGTGACATTTTGTGAAGGTCATTTTTCTTGTGAAGTTGGAGAATGGACTTGAATTTCGTTGAAGGACTCCCTGAGCTGCAGGATCGTTGTTCATGGACTGTCTTGCATCTTGTACTACCTTTGAAGCCTGCTTAGAATTTTAACTAATGATATCTTCAAAGTGTCACTGTGCTCAAGGGCAGAAAATAAATCTCAAAATACACTTTATATTTAAAAACAGTTTTGAATAGCTTTGAAGCATGGTATTAACTGAAATGAAAAGGCATAGATACAGACTTGCTATGTATGCACACACAGGGAATACCATGTTTTCACTAACCTTTTTATGGTCAGCAAAGTGTCTCTTCACTATTGCAATGCCTTTATCTTCTATATTATAAAAATCATCAGGTATATGAATGTCTTAAGAATTTTTAATGTGATTGATGATTTCATACGTCAGCAGGTATCTTAAGTTAATCTCTCTCCGTGGAGGAGTTTTATTTTTGTCTACATCATTCCAAGCTCACTTCTTCTTATTTTCCCTGTGTAAAACACAGTCGCTGGGTTGTATTTATATGACTTTTCTGTTTTTGCATAGAGGATGGCAGATCCAAAACCCAACATGCTATGCTTGAAATACAGGAGACTGTGGTGTCAGCTACTAAATTAAAATTGCTTAGTTTTTTATAGGCCAAAGTTCCAGTTTCCCATAACTGAGCACATTACAAGTTTGCTTGTTAATCAAGTACTCAAAGGTTTACATGGTAGCAATGTCTGATGTCTTCTAATACTAATATTAATTTCTAATTAATTAATATTCTGATATTTCTTTTAAAATGTCAAAAGCTAGTGACCATGTCTGAGAATATGGCCATTTGAATATCTGTACTCTTGATGGTTTTTTTTTTTCTGTTTTATTTATTACTTCATGTAAGCACCCTTGCATGTAAGCGTTCTTCTTTAAGGGATGCTGTTGGGTTAATTCTGTAACTTTCCTTCTCTAGGACTTTAGTTTTCTATTTGTAAACTAAGAGCTTACGAAAGTACAAGTATGTGATTTATAAT
Organism: Urocynchramus pylzowi; assembly: GCA_013397555.1. Classification (NCBI taxonomy): domain Eukaryota; kingdom Metazoa; phylum Chordata; class Aves; order Passeriformes; family Fringillidae; genus Urocynchramus; species Urocynchramus pylzowi. The sequence continues at coordinate 1,915,684 of VZRH01006717.1, read as the reverse complement.
TGAATCTTTCCCACAAAATAATTTGCCTGTTTTTTTTTCTATATCAAACTGCAAAGAAAATTCAGCTTATTCAGGATGTTCTTATACTTAAGATGATATTTTCTATTTCTGTTTCGATAGTTGTACCATCAAAGCATTTGTTTGGCTGTATGTTATACAACAGCATAGTTTGGCTGTATGTTATACCATGGATTTCACAGTTTTATGACCATTGCTACCAATTTAGTTGTGCTGAATTAAGTTAGAATCTTGTTTCAGAGCATGAAGCAACGTGATCCCCTGAACAGCAGCTACTGTGAGGGAAATGAAGAGAGACTAGGGCTGTAACCTGTCTTTAAGATGTTGTGTAAAGTTAGGTGTTGGGAGACTGGACAGGTTGTGCATTTGAGATAATTTGTGTTAGGAAGTAAGGACAGAAGGTTGTGCATGATTTTCCATCTAATTCCCTGTTTGGGAAAGGATAAAAAGACAAGAATTTTCAGACTCTGCTTCCAGACTTCTCGATGCCCACTGTGTATGGACTGCTTATGAATAAAAGCCACCAGCCTGTTTGGAACTGCTGTTTTGCTGACATGATCAAAAGGGAAGGCCTCAGCCTCTGGCCATTATCATTACCATTTTACTATTTTCCTGCCTGCCTGCTACATGGGCTTCCCTTTGCAAATTTTATTTTCTCTTTTCTGTGCAGACTGATTCATCCTTCTCATGCCTGGGAAAATCTCAACAGGAAAATGCACAAGATTGATGAGGAAGAGAAAGCAGTTACATTCTTTACTTATTCTCAAACAGATTTTCCTTTCTGTTCGAGGCAGGTGTTATTTCTGTGGTGTTGGTTAACACTTTTTATATTTATAGGGTCCTGACTTCATAACTTTCTATAGGAATCTTCACAGTGCTGCTAACAGTCCTTCATCCCAACTTCTTGTCTTTCCCTATTTTACACAACCAAAAGAATACTCTATAGCATGTTTCAGTTGAGAATTTAGCAACAACATTTCTTGGCAGAAAAAAAATGAGGCGATATTCCTATTTAATTTTTAGCTTGTTTCATTTTTGTCTTATCCTTACACTTCACTCAGTTTGCTATTTACTCTTTGATTGCAGGCCACTAAAGAAGTAATAGAGCGAGAAGCCCCGGGGATGGCCCTGGCAATGCTGATGGGATCACTTAATGTTACACCTCTGGGCATGCTCTCTAGGTAAGACTACTTCCCTCAAAATATGAGGTGAGCTCTTTCCATAGAATTACGTATTGTTATCCAATGGCTGTGCACAAATCATTGAAGACTACCATTTTTATCAAGACCAGAAGTCTTAACTTCAGAGAAGGGTCCAAATTCAAATAATGGTAATTGCATTGTCTCATTAAATTCCCTTTGTTGTCTCTATTAGAGACTGTATCCTCCTGTATTTTCTATGCCAGGTTATGTGTAATATTGATGCACACTCTTAAATAGCTGCCTTTTCATTCTAGAACTGTGGTGTTTTGGTGGTGAGTGAAGGATTTTTCTGTATGTTGTTCATCAAGTATTAAAATGCTTTGTTCGGCAAAAAAATCCCTTTAATAAAGACAAATGTTTTGTACTACCCTAGATCTGGAGGAATACTGTTAATTTATCTCTCAAAGTACCTGGAATGCATGCACGGTCTGTGTGGTTTTCTTGAAAGTGCACATAATGCTTTTGCCAGCCATGCAGTTCTTAAGCACTTTTACTTACTTTTGCATGCTCTCTTGAGAATTTTTGACAGCTCCATTTCTCTCTTGAGCCACTAGGTCTGATTATTGGCAGCGGAAATTTAAGTTTCATGCTGCTGGTTTAGTCCTTTTTTGATTATTGGTTGGTTGTACTGGGCATTTAGCTTATAACACTCAAAAAATATTTAAAGCAGAATAGAAGAGCCAAGAAGATGACTACTAAAGGAGCAGTCTGCCAAACAATTCCACTATTCCATTTTTATCCCTCTGCGGACAGTTCTTATTTCCTTTGTTTTAAGTCTGCCATAAACTGTAACCCACGTATGGGATTTGCTGGATTGACTTTGTACTCTGTAAGCTTGACTACTGCAACAGGAGTAAATGAACACATTTCTTGAATTCAGGCTCATCTCTGGGCTGCAGTAGAGATTCCTCAGCTGGAATTCTTTCTAAACTGGGGGTACATAGTGTGAAAGAAGGCAATATGAGAAAAGAGAGGCTAGGAGTCAGGCAATACTCAAACTGCCATTTGAAAACAACACTTGAGGCTGGCTTGAGTGCGATATCTGAAGTTCATTTAGTGGCACAAAGGCGATCTCTGTGCTATTTACTTGTGAGCATTGTGCCAGCTGTCATGGAAATACTTGCTAAAAAATGACGTGCGACTAATAAATGCATTAATCACTGAGAATTTTTTGTATAAGAAGAAATCCAGGGAAGTTGGCTACCCAACAAGCCATGTCCTTTGGCTCAAAATTTTTGCTAATGCCATAACTGGAAATTATTTTGTTTTCAGTTCTGTCTTCACTTATAGCTCAGGTTTTAATTCAATAAAGAGAAGGTCATGCAATTTCTCTGAACTGTAACCTCCACATCTTCATGATTTAGTTTTGTCCTTTTACATTTTTCTTATCTTTATATCCCAGCCCTGAGTTTTTCACCTTGTCTTTTGTAAACAGTGGAAACAGTCTTTACAACCTCAAGACAAAATTCTGTAATTTAGTTTCTTTTTTTTTTTTTTTTAAATATTTAGCTAAAATGTTGAGTAGTCAAACTCTAGCCAACAGAAAGCATTCAGCACTTGAGGGTTCAGCCTTACATCAACACCAAAGGAATTTCTAGAAGACAAAAAAAAAAAAGCTTCCATCTTTGATGGTCAGTCTTGCCTTTTCTTGAGGGAGAGGGGAAAACTATTAGGAAGAATTATATATGAATTGCATAAATACAATTTTCACCTGAGAGTAACTTCCTTCTCTGCTTTTCTTATGTTTAATCCTTAAATAGAAAGGACCTATTTGAATTAATGCAACAGGCACAACTTAGTATTTTTACCTGGCCAGGGACATAATGTTTTAATTTGACACCGTCAAATACACTGCAAAGGTACCATGTGTAAGACCAAATAGGGACTATATCAAATAATGTATTGGACACAAGTAAACAGTAGAATTAAGGGAACTACACAGATCTCAATAAAGATGGAAATCTAGCCAGTGTTTATACTATCAAATTAAGGTCAGACCCTGTCAATCTTGTTTTATGCTTTTTCAGCTCATCTTCTCCCAAGTTCTTTTGTGAGAACATAACCAGCAAATATATTGGAAATTAAGTTTACAAAATCTGATAAATCACAGAATTTATCTTAAATGCTTTCCTTTTATTTTGATAATGGAGATAGTTGCATGCAAGAATTTCAGTCTGTGTTCTTTTCATTTCAGGCCTGTGTGTGGAATCAGAGGGAAAACTCTCATAATTAATCTTCCAGGTAGCAAGAAAGGGTCACAGGTAAGACTGATCTAATGGGAAGGAACTATGATGAGCACTTCTCCTTGTTTCAAATGGTAGAAAGTGCCCGCTATAACAAATGTTACCAAAGTGAATTGAATTGCATGTTCATATAAAATTACCACACTGTCGCTCTTAGCCAAGGCCCGCACGACTCAAATCTGATTGAAGGTGCTGTGTGACCAGGACAACATTACATGTAGCACAAGAGAGCACTCACTTGAGGAGGCAGTGCTAATGAAGAGTCTAATGATCTCTTATGCTTTCCCTTTCTTCTCTAATTAGCTATACTTATCCCTGGGTTATCTCCAACTTCCAAGAAATCATTCTCTTTTACACAGAAGTAAGAGGAATGCACAATATATGGTAGAACTTACTGGAATACTTGCAGTTTTGATCTGCAAGAGGAAAGAAAGGGAACATGATTTTTAAGAGTTTGAGAATGTTTTTGAATCTTCTCTATATGGGTATATCAGACTTTTCACCCTTTATACAGTTTGTTTTCTTCCTGCATTTTGCTATGTTTGGATGGAGAAGTTAGAATTTTTGTCTTTATTCATGCTTTCTGTCTGACTGTATAGCTGAGAGGAAGAGAATTAAACTCCAGCAGGGATTTGTGTTTGTGTGTGTGTTAGTAAGACTAGATCTTTCACTAATTTCTTCTAATCTTCTAGATCTTTCACTAATTTCACTAATTTCTAATAGTTGGCTGCTAGAAAAACAATCTTCACAGAAATACTTCTAAGCTGAATAGTGATCTGTATAACCTGATACAAAACTGCTGAGGAAGGTCCCCCATCAGTCACAAGAATCTATTCCTTTAGGGCTCAGACTATGTCTGGCCTTGTTAATAAATGTCTTTACCTCTGGCCTCTAAGAACTGTGTTCCTGGTACACTTCTGATGAACCTGTAGTACCCAGGCATGGAGCAGACAGTACTGAAGTGTTTAGCAGCACAGCCCTGAAGTTGCTGTTTCTTAGACTTCTGTCTGGAGATACAAAAACATTTATGTGGGCTGTCACCTGGAAATTGAAGAGGAGATGTTTTGAATACTGTGGTGTTAAGCAGCCACCATAGGTGTTCAGATATACTGTCAACGTGTTTCAGTTCAAGGACTCGGTGTGAGCCCTCCTATGATTCTACGATTCCTTACAGCGTTTCTGGAAAACTAGTGAGACTGTAATTTAAAGGAAATTTAAAAGCCTTCAAAGCTTTTAACACAAGAGGCATTGGAGGATGGTGAGGTAGGAGTATACCTTCCTGAAATTCTTCCAGTTATACATGGGAAATCCTATGTATGCACATGTATTTAACATAGCAATGGCCCCCCCCATTTTAAAGAAGTGATGTACTAGTAAGAAGGTTATTTCACAAGTAAATACTTCTTTGCTGAATTAAGGGAGAGAGGAAATAGCCTACAATCTCTAATAGTTTTTATTGTGTTCAGAAGCACTCCTAACCCACAGAAGCAATTCTCATTTTCTGTCCTGAGGCAATCAGACTTTAAAGACAGGTAAATTGCAGAAAGTGAATGAAGAAAAGAAATGAAAAAGCATTAATAAGTATTTTACGAATAGTTTGATATAGGGTAAGTCATAAAAAAGGTAATTCTGCTGGAAAAGAAAAAAGTCATATGATTGCATCATACAAGCAAGCTTCTAATAAACTGATTTTTATTTCTTCCTGTCATGATGACACTCTGTCCTGTCATTTTAGTATGAGATTTCTTTTAGTATGAGACATCTATAAAGTCTCAGATTTCAGCAAAGACTTTTAAGATGAAGAGTGGAGAAAATTGGCCCATAAAAGGCTGAATCTCAAGAACCAAAAAGGACAGATTGTCACCAGGAATTTCCCTCATTTTTCTCTTTTACCACTTGCTAATTTCCTTTCCATTGCATAAATATGATCGTATGAGAAGCTCATATAAAACTATGAAATTGCAGCAGTATACATATTTCTGTAATAAAATATTAATGGAAAATGACAGCAGTGTAAATGCTTCACCTCAAAAATGGACTGCATGCCAAACATGTTTTCACCCAAGAACATTTGTGTGGCATGTACCATTGAATCCAGATCTGCAAAAATCTTCCATTTTTGTGGTTTTTTGTTTGGTTTTTTTTTTTGGATGGGTTTTTTTTTGTGAGTTTTTTGGTTTTGTTTTTTGGTTTTTTTGTTTTGTTTTTTTGGGTTTTTTGTTTTTTTTGTTGTTGTTTTTTGGTTTGTGGGGTTTTTTTTTGTTTTGGTTTGGTTTTTTTTGTGGTTTTTTTTTTTTTGGTTGGTTGGTTGGGGTTTTTTTTGTTGTTGTTGGTTTTTTTTTTAGTCTTGCAAAAGATAGTTTATGTTATGGAAGAGGGCAAAGTGTGAAATGACCAGATGTTTATTAAGTCTTTGTACATTTTATAATTGTAGTAACAATTGCCTAAAACAATGAGTTTCATATGTAACATGAGCTTTTGGAGGACTTACTGGAAATCTGTGCATTAACACTCAAGCCAGCAAGGCTTTATTTCAGTGCTGGAGTGGGGAACGTGCCTCTCTGATTAGTCAATTATTACAGTTATTGATCAGTTCAGAGATTGTTGTTCTTTTTTCTCACTTACTTGAGATCTGCTTCGTTGCTAAAGTAATGATGGTTGTATGCTTCATTATTTTAAACCATTTTGAAAGTAATACTGTGAAGGCACAATAACTCTGCAGTTTGCAGTTACATTATAAGCCATCATATTTATTATCTTTACAAATATGTTTTAATATACATTCATTATATATAGCATTTGTACTCATCTGGTTTACTCCAGCTGTTTGCACTACCAACTTGAATGTTTAAAGAACTTAAAAATCTCTGAGGTAGTCTGACTTATCATTCATTACTCTTAAAGAAGCAACTGAAAGATGTGCTCTTATTTAGAAGCTTGGAAGAAATACAATGCTTGTGAGTCATGTTTTACTTACAAAGTGGGATGTAGAAACTCCAGTAATTTCTGATGGATTCTTTGCTTATTGTTTTGTTTACGTAGTTATGTTTATTTATTGAAAATATGTATTTCATTATCTATTTATGAACTTATTATTGTTTATTTATTTTCTGGATACTCTAAAATATCGGAATACATTTTTTTATCGGAATACATAAAATCTTCCTATGCTTGAAACAAAACTGAAGGGCAACAAAAGGAGTAGTGCCAGCTTTGTCTGTCAACCTGTGTGTTCCTGACTGCATTGCCATGGCAATTATTTCTTGTGACCCTGCCATCATTTTCCAATACTTAAATATTTATATGCAGTCTCCTCAAATGACATAAGAAAACTTTCTTGTGGTTCCTGACAAAGAATGAGAGACAATAGTCACAAATTGAATGAGGTAGCTTACAGATAAAAAAAGAAAATAAATGGAAAACCAAAACAAAACTGAAAAAAAAAAAAAACCCAGACACTTTAAGGGTAATTAGTTATTAAAGCACATTGCCAACAAGGGCTGTGGAGTCTCTATTGTTGGATTGTTTTTCAAGACTTCACTGAATAAGCCTTAAGAAGCCTGAGTTTCATATTGACCCTGATCAGAGCAGGCAGCTGCAGCACATTATGTCCCGAGGTTCTGCTTTGATTTGGTGAAGCACCAGCGTATTTTAGCAGCACAGGTAGCTATACATGGTACTTATATGTATGCCCATTATGGAGCAAGAGCAATTGCACAGCATCTGCAGTTTTGCTTTCTCCAGCCATATGAAATAAACTTTCTAATTGTTTGTAAGATTATAGAACAAGGAGAGGTTTGAAAAATACCTTGTTTATGATTTTTTTTTTTTTAGTTACATGGTATTATAATGACATAAGTGTAGTTTGTTATTCTTCCAGTATGTAGAATAAGTCCATGAATAAAAAAGGATATAATTATGTAAAAGTATAATTATGAAAACCCTTTTGAATTGTTCTCTAATTGTGAGGGAGCATAATAGGGAGGGTTTGAAGCGAATATCCCTGCAGGGATATGGTTAATGTTTTTCTTCTGCATTTTTGTAGCATTCTGCCAGTTGCTGTAAACTGTTTTCTGTATTACATATTCACAGAAATGTAACTCTTGTTTTCAGTATTAGCTTCATTGCAATAGCCCTGTTGCACAATTTACAGTATTTGCAAGAAAAAAGGCAAAAATTTATAGAATAGTCACCAGATCTGTTTCTGAGTTCATTTATCCTTTAAGAGCAGTTGCATAGGACATGGTAGGTTTTATTTATGATCAGGTGAAAAGTTGCATCTAAATCCCAAATATATTTAAAGAGTAAACTCCTATTTTCAAGTGCAGGTGACTTTTCACAGTGGTTTCTCTTCTTGTTCTGCATAGGAATGCTTTCAGTTTATACTGCCAGCCCTACCTCACGCCATTGATCTTTTGCGGGATGCCATTGTAAAAGTAAAGGAGGTACACGATGAGCTTGAAGATCTACCTTCACCACCACCTCCTCTTTCTCCTCCTCCAACCACCAGCCCTCACAAACAGACAGAAGACAAAGGAGTGCAGTGTGAGGAAGAGGAGGAAGAGAAGAAGGATAGTGGAGTTGCCTCAACAGAGGACAGTTCTTCTTCACATATAACAGCAGCAGCCATTGCAGCTAAGGTGAGTCTGGTTTCTTTCCTTAAGAGACCCTTTAGTTTCTGTCTCAGGCACTTTCCACCAATGTTCATTTGCATGTTCTGACTCTACATCGAAGTCTTCGTGTCAAACAGATTTATTTCAGGTACGTTTTGTAGAAGTAGAGCTTCATAAAAATATATGAATTCTCTTTTGGTAGGTGATTTCACATTCCAGTGGGAGAAATATCATTTATTATCTTGGTGTTAACATATGTTTTATGATATCATTCTGATGTGACAGACTGGTTTTAGTGGCTTTTTATAATTCAAAGTATTCACACGCCTGAACATGCAAAGTCCAGTAGGCGGCATGTCAAGGAATCACAACAAAACTTTGCAAGCCATAATATATAATTTGAAATTAAAATTTTAGTTTCTGAAAACAGTGGTAAAATTATGACAGACAGGTAACAATTTAAGTAATAAACTATCCAGATTATATTCCAATGTGCATGTCGGCATAAAAGATGTGAAATTTTGCCAACAAACTAAATATCATAATGTCTTTATAGCCTTGCTTTAACCAGTAATCATAGATCAGCATTACTCAAACTAAAATAATAAATTGGAGACTGCAAAAGAAGAAAAAGAGGTAACACTTGTAAAAACTTTCCATTCAAATTTTAAATATTTTCCCAATAATTTTTGTACTATTTGAAGCAATATATAAATATTAACCTCAGTTTTATGTGTTCAGTTTTCAAATGGAAAGATAATGTATCCCTTTGTGTTTGGAAACAGTTTTTTCCAAACTGCTTTGTTCTATATCTACTCCAAAAGTTGTGCTTTTAATTCCTATTATGAGAATTGAAAGTAACTCAAAATTATATTGAACAATTTCTAAACCAAAGCAGCAACATTCTAACTCCAGAAATGTGAATTCAGGTCTGAGACATCTTGACATTTCTAAGACAGCTGCAGCTGGAGATCATCTCCCAGTATACAGAAAATCCTGATTACATATGTCTTTGCAGGGATGAATTAAGGTAATTATCATTTGCAAGTATCAGTTTTTATTAATGCAAATTTTAAATTGTTTAATTTCTTTTGATGCAGGCAAAGATAAATAATACGTGCCATTTTAAAGGCAGGAAATAACTTGAGATTTCAACTGGCTGTGTTCATATGAGCTTGGCATTTTGGTGTCACAGTTGTTTTCACCTCATTCATTTTTGGTCATTTGCTTATACAGTTTCATGTTTTCCTGTCACTGTATTCATGGCTGTTATGTGTTGTGCATTAGAAGCATCCATCCTATACCAGTCCAGCTGTTATCATGGCTAAAGATCAACAGCCCATCCCTGGTCTCATCAGTTATCACACAGCAGGCAGTGCAGGAGAACTGGTAAGAGACACTTCCAAGAGGCTTTTGCACTAACACTAACTAAAAATGCTCTGCCTGCCTCCTAGTCTATGTATGAACAGACAGTGTTTTTATTTCTTCTAACAAAGACACATCAGTGCTATCTTTGGGAGCCCATGTTACAGAAAATATCTGTTTTAAGATAAAAGGCTAAACAAGGTAAAGGTCATGTGTGTTGTCACTTTGAATCATTTGTCTGCTGAGATATAATAATTGCTGTAAAGCCTATGTTTCTCATTAGTCACTGGTTTTATCATCTAATATACTCAATAATTGAATGTAATTAAAATAATCTCTTAAAATTTTAGAGCTCTGAAATGGTAACTTTTTCCTCTTTGTCTTGTTTTGCTGCTTTTCTCTCCGTTTTTTTGTCAACATAATACAGCCTTTGCACTGGGTGTTCATAGTTTGCTTTCATCACTTGTAGTTTCTGCCTCATTTTTGCTTCCTGTGTAGAAGTAGAATTTCTCAAAAACAGAAGACTTCAGGAGTCAGGAAGCAATGGACTTATTAGAAACTACTGGGTTTTGGTGAATAGTAGAAAACTATTTCAGTGAATGGTAAAAAAGGACCTGTTCCCTTAGGCAAATAGTAATTTAAACCATCAACCAAATAGCCTAACACCTCTGTATTTAAAGCATGATTCTGTATCTCTTGAAAAGTCACTCAGGAAATGTGAATTTAAAGTTCACACACCTGATGATAAAGCTATATAGTACATATACATACATACGTACACACATTTATTGCAGTGGTTTTTTGGTTTTGGTTTTTGGTTTTTTTTTTTTTGAGTTAAGGTCACTAAGCTAGAATTTGCACCATATTCCTCAGTATCAGTAGAACAGTTAATTTAGCCTCTTTAAAGAACACTGTTAAACTGACATACGTGTTTCTGTGTTCTTTTGCAGATGACTCTTGAGCTATTGTTTTATGCATTCTATAATCCAAATCAGATCTTCAAACTCAGAGCAGAAAGTGGTTAGTTTTTTGGCAGGTTATTGGGGTTTTTAAGCTGTCTTTTCTGTATGTTTTTAAGACTTTTTTTCTCTTGTATGACAGTCATAGTAATTGCCATCTACAGTGTGTTTTCTTACCTCACCACCATTGTCAATCTTTGTTTCAGTTCTGAGCGAAAGAGAATAAAGAACTCATATTTTTTCCTTTTTCTTATCAATGATCTTGTCAAAGTTCTCTAATATGAAAACACAAATATTTAAACCAAAATAAAAGTACGCCAGAGAAAGGCCAGGTCAGATAAAAATTGTAGAAGCCATGACTGATGGATGTGGTGAATATCTTTCCCTGTCACTTCATTCATTTGTTATTACTTTCTGTCTTTGTCAGTATGTTACAATAGGTTTTCCACTCCAGCTAGTGCAAACAGAAACTATTTTCACTAAGAATTTCATTGTACCCCATTTAAAGTTCTGAGATCTCTGCTCTATATTCAATTTATTTGAAACTGATAAATGAATAAAAGAATTAGGGAAACAAATCATAAATGCTCAGTGTGACTTAGTGAAAGTTAAAAGAACAATCGATCCAAAATGCAGTAACATTCCTGCCCTTTTTTATTCTAGCTTCCTGTACACCAGGACACACAGAAATTTCTTATGGATTTATTAACCTCTTTAACAGACTTAAAAAGGAAGTTGACTTGATTAGAGGCTTATATTGCCTAAATTTAGGTTTTTAACATTAAAATTCAAAAACTCTCTAAATGTAGGTGAGAAAAATGAGAAATTCTCCATGCCATATTATATTTTTATGTGTTTCTGTTAATGGAATAGACATACTAGTAGATTCACAAAATTCAGCAGGTTGTAGTGGTTCAAAGAGATTATTAGTGCTTATTTATTTAGCAATACAGCACATTCATCTTTCATATTAGGAAAAGAGCAAAATTTGTAACTGTGACCTAACTTTATGCTCTCAGTGAGAAATTTTTCTCTACAATCTAGATAGGTTTATATATTAATTATTTTCTGGTAATTGCATTTTATGTAAAGGTAGTGATTTGGAAATTATTCTTATTGAAATTAGGTGCCTGTGATCATCTTTTCACTTTATCTTCACCTTCCTTTTTTGATTATAATAATGGCTGAAATTACTCACAGGCAGTTCAGGGGACACTGGAATTGTCTCAGTGACTTTATTGCGGAGAGAGGTTTTTATTACAAAAAGTTGATATCAGATAAAATTGTAGAAGCAATGATTGATCAATATGGTGGGAAATAAAAATGTTTCTTGCCTGAAGGGTATGAGCCAGTATGAAGTATCTGGTACTCTAGAGTACCCAGAGTAAACCTAGGGAGAACTGAATCATGATATCATTTCCAAAAGCAATATTGTTATTCATATTGTGGGGTCTAGGAGTACATAAAAGGGGTAATGGACCTGTGCACAATCATATGCATGCACTTTTTTTATCACAGGAGAGTTGGCAAAAGGTATCTTATTTGAAGACTTTAAACTGTTCTTTCTTTGATTTTGTCTTTTTTTTTTATTTTATGCCTTTCTGAAAGTGTATTTCTTGCTGTATTTTTCTTAGGCATTGACGTTAAAAAGAAGTGTTGAAACTTGTAGGGACTGTCTGTGCCAATATAAAACTTGGGGATTGTCAGCCTGCTTTGGGCTTTAATGAATTTAAGATGGGATTTCAGGAGAAAAAGTGAACAGAAGGCAGATCATGCTTTTGACTACAAACCATTTGAGCATTTGGAATATCATTGATTCAGTTTACCTCTAAGATACATCTCTGAGATGTGATTTGCAAATCAGAATATTCCATGTAGACGCCAGTTAGGCACTGTTTCTGAAGATGCAGATATCCCCAGTGTAGCTGTCCATAGTGAAAAGAAACTCTGCTGACTTCAGAATTTACAGTGGAAATTGTAGCATGAGGTGCTTAGCTTTGAAAGATCCTCTGAGGAGAGCTGACAGAAACTGAGTGGCAAAAAACAATCTAGAAACACAGCAGAGCAGAAAGGAGGCAGTTGGTGGCACTCTGAGAACAAAATCTGTTTTCACTCAACTTATAAACAAGTTAGAAACAAAAGAAACTCTTAATGGGAGGAGGAGAGTATATGGTGAAATAAGATCCCCTAGGTATAACCCAGTATTTCTAAGTCAAGGTTGCTAAGTTAGACAGTCATTGTTTATAGAGGGGAACCAAGGAAGTTAAGGAAGTGGGAAATGACATGTATTTATTGACACAAGTATTAAGATTGGTCATTTCAACTACACTGAGACAAGCAACAAAGCTCTCTTAATGTTCCTAATAATTTAACAGCTATGTTACATGTAGATGTAACCTATCTAAAAGTTAGGATTCAAGCTTGTTCCTGGAAGCCATATTTTCCAGTGGTTTCTATCTGCCCTAAAGTCTTAGTAGGCAAAAATGCCTAGATGCAGACTGGGTGACAGCATCTCCATTTATTAAAAAAATCCAAAAATATCAGGAAATTCCCAACACTCATGATTTGGCTGGTCACTGGATCTTCATTTCTTTCTTCCTTTTATTGTCTGCTACTGCCACTTTCCCCAGACACGGGGGTTCTTCTGATGCTCCTCTTACAACTTGAACATCAGGCTGAATGAAGAAATTCTTAATGAGGAGAAAGATCTTAAAATATGCATGTGTGTATATATATTCTTTCAAAGATATGAATGTCTACATTTTCTGCTTAGCTGTGATAGAATTGTCCCAGGATTTTCCCCTCAGTGAAGCCATGCTGGCTGCTTCAAATCACCTCCCTGTCCTCCATGTGCCTTAACAGGGCTTGTAGGAGGATCTGTTCTGTGATCTTCCCAGGCACAGAGCTGAGGCTGACAGGTTGGTAGTTCCCAGGGTCCTTCTTTCTACTCTTTTTTAAGATGGATGCAATGTTTCCTACTTCCAGTTACCTGGGACTTCACCTCACTGCCCTGACTTTCAGTGCCATGGACAGTGGTTTAGCAACTGCATCAGCCAATTCCCTCAGGACTCTGGGATGCATCTCATCAGGTCCCATAGACTTATGTATGTTCAGGTTCTTCAGGTTCCTCAGGTGGTCATGAACCTGATCATCCCTTAGAATGGGGATCACTTAATCATCCCTCTGGCTTAAGGTCCATCCATTCAAGAAGTATGGGAGGAGAGGTTGCCATTCAAGACTGAGGCAAAAAGATGTTGATTGCCCCAGCCTTTTCCTCATCCATTGTCACCAGTTTGCCAGTTGTTCATCAGGAGGGATATGCTTCTCTAACTGGCACTCTAATATATTATTGCGGAAGTATAAAAAGACTGACTTTTTTTTTTTTTCCCTCAGAATGTATTTTAAACCAAGTGTTGGCGTTGGATGGTGGTTTCTAATGCTTTTGCCTTTACTTGCTCCAGAGAGGCCTGCAGCTTTTGCAGCACAAGCCTTACATTGAGATTTTTTGTAGCTTAAATAAAGTCTTCATGGAATAAAGAGTGTTTTCTCACTGCATGACGTTTCTTTAGAAGGGATCAGTACATTTCTAGCAAATTGTTTTCTTTTCAGAATATTGCCCCCTAGTTAGTGAATGGAAAGTCTGCCTCCCTTCGTGCCATGGTAGAAATCATTGTTGGTCATTGTTGGGTTTGAAACAAAGGTTTAAGAGGAAACTATTTTCTTATTATTTCCTATTGTAGTATGTTTGATTCATAGTCTTTTCAGGATAGCTAGTATGTTCTGTGCTACTTCAGTTAGAATGTGACCTTATATACTTGTTAGGCATTTGTTACTGAAATTAGGAGAGTATGCCATTAACCACTGCCAAGTGCTGAGTATGAGGAGGTGTGCAAACTGAGGAGTGGGGTATTCCTATGTTTTTGAGGTAAGGTTTTGAGTAAGTTTCACATACAGTATATTTTTTGCTATTAAGTCCATCTCCCTTCTCTTTAAGATTCCAGATTCCATAATCTCTCGTGGTGTTCAGGTTCTCCCACGTGATACAGCCTCCCTCAGTACTACTCCTTCAGAATCTCCTCGTGCCCAAGCCACCTCTCGCCTCTCCACTGCATCCTGCCCAACACCAAAAGTAAGTACATTTATGCCTTACAAGCTCCATGCTCAGCCCTGTAATCTATCAGATTAATGTCTTGCCTCTGCTGAACAAGGTTGGTTCGCATGCAAGGGTTGTGTCATTCTACATATTAGATAAATGCAGGACAGTGTAGCTTGTTCCACGTGTACTGGTGCACAGTTTAACCTGTGGGTCCACCAACACCTTATGGTTACTGAAGTTTCATGTTATCTCTTGCAATACCATTCATGAATATGAAATGTTAGCACCTTGAATGTATTTAGTGTCTTTCAGTATCCCCAGGAGCATAGATAATCCTGCCACTGAGTAACAACATTAAGCAAACTGTATTTCGTAAAAAAAATATATGTGCAAATTTCTAGCCTGGGCTGGGGCAGATCTGTGCCCCACTTTATTATTGTTCAGTTTAAGACTTTCAAATCAACTGGCTTTGCTCAAACTTAGATATTTGCTGCCTGACATTTGGAAACAAAAACCAGCCAAAATTTAATAGAAAGAAAGTTTTAATGCCAACCTTGTGGGATTATTATTCAGTTCTTAGTGATTAGACTATACTATTTAATCATTGAGGTGAACTCTGTATGTTTACTTTTATCAGGCTTTAAATAGCATACATCAAAAACTAAGCAAATTGACCAGTGGCAAGGCCTGTAATGTTTACCTTCAGCAGAATTCCTTTCAGCAGAAGAAAACTGTCTAAATTTTCTTTGTGCATTCACATCACAGAGATCTTTCTGTGGCACCAGATGCTGACATAATAATAAACCAGTAGCAGATGGCAAATAATAACATTCTTCCTTATCTAACTCATGATCCTTGAAGATATTCTGCTTGCTAAAATGATTGCCAGCATCTGCTAGTTCTTTTCTCCTACTGTCTCATTCTTTTCTGTCAGCAAACAAGATTTATGGGCAACCACCCATAGAAATATTTTGGTTTAACCTATGGGATTGTTTTATGCCGTACTTACCTTCACTGTAATAGAATCAAAATTATTCTGATGGACAGCAAACTTGAATTTCATTATATAGTCTACTTTCCTTAAGATTGTTCAGCAAATTCTATGTGTAAGCATCTCCTTCACTTTTTTCTTAAAAAATTGTATCTTGTCTGATGGCTTAAGAATAAAAACATGGTGCTTTTTATATTGCAATGCTCAAAGCAGAAGAGCAAGACAAAACAGAGAAACTGCACTGAGCCTTATGCCCGTTGATAAAACAAAATTGTCCAGAGGAAACCAAAGGTGACCAGTAACAGGCATAAGTAAGAGACAGCTCTGCTGAAAATAGCTCTAGATGATACCTATATATTTTCAGGAAGTTTATCACAATGGGAAGGAGTAAAGCTTATCTGTTTTGAAGCAGAATGCAGTCTTCTAGACTGTTTTGATGGATTATAGAAGGAATGTACTAGAAGTTTGAAACAGATTGAAAATCTGAAACTGTGTTTGGGCAATTAGTGGAGATGAGCTCATTTCATAATTAGATCATGCTTTGGTATTTCATGTTGAGACCTGCTTTTCATGGATGACTGCAAAATCGGGTTTTGTTCAAAATGTGTGAGACCACACCACTTTTATAACAGGAATTGCCATGCAACAGCTAGCTAGATTAGATTTACTGTGATGTATTTGATGATGGTTTGTTACAAGCTGATATAGGGGAAAATAAAAAAAAAAAACATACTGGAAAATAAACTTGACAGGTGATGGCATCTGTTCCTATTACTTAGAGGTTGGATTTTGCACATAATCTTCTTTACCACTTAGACTGTTCTTAGTTCATTTTATGTATTACTTTCAAAAAAACAAAGAAACTACCCATTATATTTTTGTTCAGTCGTTTACTGTATCCTCAAGTTTTCAAGCATCATCTGAATTTATCAAGAAATGTGGTTCATTCAGATTCTTCAAGATTATCAATGTGTCTAAATGTCTTCACTTATTCTGTTTTTCCTTTTGGATCCTGGCTTTCTAAAAATGCAATATGAATTAAATTTATATTGGCCTCTTCCCCACACAGTAATGAGAGTAAAAGTAAATAGAACTTCAGCATCCCAGTGATGTTCCAAGGTTGTTTATTTTGCTTCTTTGATCTGCAAGTGTGTATCTTTTCAATACACCCATTTGCTGGTTTAGGAACTCATTTCAGGGCTCCAAAACACACATATATGACATGAAACAAAGAAGAGGAAGTGTCAGGGGGGAAAAAAAGAAATTATTTGATGATACTTATTTTTGGAGTGGTGGTCTAGCCACAGAGCAAGTGGCACTATATTTCTTTGTCAACTGCATATTCCAGTTTATTTTGTTGTACCGTTTTCTTGTTGCATTTTTTTGTCCTAAGTGTACATGAACCCTTACATCTCTCTTACTGAATTTGCTGAATAACAGAAAGCTCTGTGTGTCTCAGGAAAAAAAAAAATCAAGCTTCTGCAATGACGGGAGCACCTCAGTTAAATGAATGTAAGTAGCAGGTTACTAATGCATGAGGATATTGGAGAAAAGGTATGGAAGAACATGTTACTAATGCTCCTGATTGATCTGTTAGAAGATTTTACCTTTTCATAATCATATTTTGGAAGACCTAATGTTGTTTATGTATACAACCAGATCATGTAGATAAAATACAACATTTAATTGCAAATTTGCTTTACTGTTTACAACTTACTATCCACGTTTTCTGAAAATCTCTGTTTCTAACAAAGTACTAAATGATAAATATTGAGTTGGAACCTGATATTTCAATCAGTCTTCATAAATGTAACTTCCTGGTAAAAGAAGTAAGTATATTTCTTGGGAGGTAGGAACTTTTTAAGACAAATTGCCTTTGGAGCTACTCTATGCCAGTGATTAGGTACATCCCCAAGACTAAGCAAACCATATTTTGTTAGCTTTTAATAAATCTCTGTAGAACACCTTTCTTGTTCTCTATAATTATATTTGAGTTTCAAACAAAATCAACCACTGCACAAAGAGCATTTAAACCATATTTGTAGTAGATGGATTCACATATAGAGGCAATCTAAGTTTTGCTCAGAGGAACACTGCACTAACAGTCCTCCCTTTTCAGTCATTCAGCCATAAAGTTTACAGTGGTTGTGACATATTTTTATCTTGTTCAATATAGTTTTGATTGTTTAAAAGTTTCGTGGCTTTCTTAACATGATTAGATGAATTTGCTGAATACTCACATGACAGAAGTTTAGGATGTCACAGTGTGGCTTACAAGTTTTTCTTGTCATTCCAGTAGCTTTTCAGATTCTAAGATCTCACTATGTTTTTGTCTGTATTTGGGGTTGGCATTTTCATGAAGTGAAATGCAATGTTCTTTTCAGACACAAAAGCAGTAGAGGTACCTAGGGTAAAATAATTTTACAAAAATAGAGAAATTTTTTTTTGTATTTGCATTAATGTTGATTCTTCTTTTATACTTGATACAGTATAAAACCTTTGATCTATAAATTCAGACAATTTAAAAGAATATATCCAGAGCAAATGACTGAGTCATTTCAAACTTTGAATTTTGGTCTACTCTTAGGGAGTTCATATGAGTATAACATAAAATTGCAGTTTTCAAGTTGAAGTCTTCACTTCTCCCATACATAAATTATGTAATCAGTACTTAATTTTTGGCAATGTTGTGTGTCAAAGTCGAAGGAAGCAGATTTAGAAGACCAAGGACAGGTTTTTAATTATCGCCAGGAATTAATTTCAGTGACAAGACATGTTCAAAGTATTTCACTTTGCAAGACCATCAGTCTCACTGATGTTCAGTTCTTTCACTTCAATGTGCAAAGTTTCTTCCAGTGTTATCTTTGATCATAAAGTATCCTAAGGAACTTGTTATAGTACTTTTAAGATGAGAGTGTGGGATTTTTTCCAACTTGCTGCTTCATTCCCTTCACTCCTTACATTTTGCTTAAGAGAAAGTCTCTCTCTACTTTACTTGCTAGTTTTCTGCCCCTTCCTAGCTATCCATTGTTTAGTTGCACTGAACCAGACAAAACCCTCAGTAGTAAAATCCTTACATAGGATCTTGCAGTAGATAAATTTTGATTCCTGTGTAATGAAAGTTTATAGGCTCTATCTTACAGCTAAAATTAGCAAGCAAGGCTACTTTCTAGAATTTTTTCAAGTCTTGCAAAACGGTCATCTCACCTATCCACTGCTCCATTCATTAACACCTTCTTTGTAACAGTACATTTAATTCTGCTAGTTGGTCACTTTCTGTTACATTGCCTCCTATGAAGAACTGTTGTCCTTATCATTCAGAAGCAGACATTCACCTAAAGACGTAATATTCCCAATGTAGAAAGAATGGCACATGTAATTTATGTTAATGTTCCAGGTGCAGAGAATTTCTGAAATGAAATAGCCTAGAAAAAATACTTCAAATTTTTTTGAAAAAAAATGGTGATGAGGGTTGTTTCTGTGACCAAAAAAACTGATTATTTCAGTAATTTCTCATGCGTACTGCTAACAAAAAATGATCTGTCATGATCCACCACTTTAATGTGAAATGTGTACATTGACATCCACACAATCAAATTAGTTACAAATTAATGCTAAATCTAATTAATATATATGTTTTCAGTCTAGTACTTCTTCAATATAGAATTGCTGTGTGAAGTAAGCACATTAGCAGATGGGAGCAGGTGGAGTTGGAATGATATTTTTGTCATTGTAATTTGTTGTTACAGATTTTTCTGTCGATATATTCAATATATATCAGTAAAAGAAAAATCAGGTTTCTTACCGGAAATTCTTAGCTAATAATAAGATGCTGTTGAAGGTGTGTTTTAGTAAGCTGTATCTGTATCCACAGTGTAGATATTTTGTGTTCATTTGAGTGCATAATATTTTTTTCTTCTTTAATCTTACTTTTTCTTCTTAAGGTGGTCATCAAAGTGAAATATGGCAAGTATGTGAATGTATTTTAAAGTTTGAATGCATACACTAAATTTCCAAGTGAATTTTGTTTCATTTTTATTTATGAAGTTTGCATAAGCCAAAGTTTATTCTACATATGAACTTGCTTGAGTAAGTAGCAAGTGCTTGGGCATGGCTGTTTAGCTGTGATTAGGTTGAGGAGCATGGAAAAGTGCAAAGAATGTTTCAGATTGTTAGGATGATCTACATAGGTGAGATCACACTCCAAGCCCTGTAAGGCTTTCTTGCTTTTTCTTTTTAAAATACACACAGATGTAGTTAGATACTTGTTCCTTCTAAAACTTCCAATGTTTTCATAATTATTTCTGGGTTTATTTTCCTCTTAGTTTTTTTCAATTCCAGGATTACAGAAATTTATGTTTAGTAAAAAGAGATGCTGTTAGAATGTATATTTGAGTAGAAAGTGGCCATAGTTGCCTTAAGATGAATCCTGCTTCCTAACACACATCAATCTACTGTATCCTCCTGGGTTCTTCTCAATACAATGCAGCAGTGGTTTTCAGATCAATTACAGATTAAGGTACCAGAATATTTTCATATATTCATTAACTTTTCCCCTCATTGTTTAAATTGTATTGTCTTGGCAAAACATGTGGGTAATGCAGCAGTAGCAAGTCTTATTTTTAGTTTACATTTTGGTTACAAACCCTGGTAGTTAAAAACATGCTGCAGCTTCAAGAGTGAGACATTGTAACTAAAGAAGAGGCAGCTTGATTGCTTTGCATATTAAAAATCCCCCAAATACATCATAGTTACTAAAATCCTTTAAAAAATGGAAGATGAATTTTGTAGAAAGGTCAAAAACTTCGGGATAGTCTTTTTGGCATTTTTTTGTTAGTACCAAAATAGACCCATCAGCAAGTCAATTCTGGAGAAGACTGACTGGGGTAAAGAACAGGCTGAACATTGAATTTCAGTAGAATTACTTATTTGTCTTAGCTTCCTTTATTGAATATGTGTGCTTCAAGAAGTGTTTTATTTATTCATACCTCAAGTCAGTATTAAATAGTATAGTAACACCAAAATATAGTTCTCATCCCTTAGTCATGCTGGAGAACTGTTTATTTTAGAGTAGTTGGGAATTAGCTTCAGATCCAGAACAATTCTTGCAGTCACAGAATCAGCTACTTTTCAGACCTGTTATAGATTGAATCATACAAAGAAGCTCTAATATGCAAAATTTATCTACATTTGTATGTCTTAATAACTAGTTGATATTTGCAAAGCTACAGAATTTCATTCTTTTTCCCGAGTCCAGTGAAAAATTACAAACAGGTCAGAAAAGGCTACTCAGTCTTTCCCTAGAAATACTTTTTCTTTTCAGATTGTAATTATTCTGTATTTGTATTCCTTCAGAAGAGAACAATCTTTCAGTACATACATCCTGGCTCACACATGCATTGCATAAGTTCTAGTCTCTGTATGCTAACACTACATCAGATTGACAGTTCCTCCTTGAAATGTTTTTTTCAATTAACTTTGGGAGAAAGAGTTTTCATTTCTTACTATGTTGTCTTCCAAGGCCAAGTGTTATTTTCAAGTTCTGGTAACTCCAATTAGTCATTTCTTTAAGATAGGAAAAAGATGTGCGTCCTTCTCGCATTAGAAGCCTTACTGACATCTTTTCAGGTCCTATCCAAAACAAATCTCTGGTTTGAATGCTGATGTAACACAAGATGAGGGTTTTAGGGTTTGTTTAGTGGTTTGGGTTTCTTTCACTAACAGCTATGTAGTTATGTCTGACTTTTATCTAGTGTCTTCAGTTAGAAATTACTGTGAATGCACCTCTACAGAATTGTTTGCAGGCTACATTTTCAATATATCTAGTTCTGGTTTTGTCACTGATGCTTGTTGAGTTTGTTGGCCCCTGATGATCATTTTTATATCTTGCTGAAGATGGCATCAGAAAAATATTGGCTTCCCTTTTCCATTCAGTCTTTTTTCTTTGGGGCTTCTTCCTATTACATATGTCAATTGACTACATCTTGTTTCTTCATGAAAAATGGTTTCAAGAGTAAAACTGTGCATCCTATAGGCTGAATTTTTATATAGTCTTATGTGTGTAGGAATTTGGTTTTCTTTTGTTCCTCTTCTTTAATGTCTTAGTCCATTCCTACATTAACCTGATTTAATCAACAGCTCAGCTTCTGTTCCTTCACTGACTCTTGACGTAATAAATGATCCACATCATTTATTGCTGTGTTCTTTTCTGATGACATAATCAGCAGTTTTAAAAATGTACTTGTAAGGATAAAGCAATCTTCTTGTTGGTTCTTTCTTATTAGAGCAAACAATTTAATGATGGTATAGCAAAGTTCAGTGCCAGATGTTATAGGAGAGATAGCTGATGCTATTTTAGAACAAAAAGGGTTTAATTCACACTTTCATATCTATGTATTCAAGGGCACAAAGATACATGCATTCAGTAGTCTGTCCAGAATCCATATGTGTGTACCCAGCTGGTCTGGTCAGGATAGCTTGAAATAATGGAAAGGACGTGGAGCACCATCTATGATCTTCTCCACAACTTCTCTAGCGTCCTTCTTATGCCAGTATCCTTTAAGTCAGTGTTGGATGCATCTTTTATACTCTTTAGAACCTGACAGTAAAGGGGATATTCGTCTCTCCATCTGGTTCCACCTCTTGTATATATTAGATTTTCTTGCTGTACTGTGTTCTCCTTATGTAAATGTGCTCTTTATCATTCTGATTTCATCTCAACAGTTCAGCTCTGTTTTGTTCTTTAAATTATTTTAGGTTGTCTGATTTTACTGCTTGGGTATCCCCAGAAGCTGCATGAAGTGCTGTGAACTAAATGAACTACCAATCTGCATGCCATAATCAATGCCCTTCATTATGCTTTCTCCATGGTGCTTCCCCATCCATACAGGTCCTTCCTTTTCTCTGCCACCCTTAATATGTCTGTTAGACATTCAAGGAGAGTTCTTCTGCTGGTCTATATTGCCTTGATATTGAAGCAAGCATGTCACGGTTTGATATTGTATCATGCTTCTACATTTTACATCATCATTATCCTCATTATCTGCATTTCATGCACATGTATGCTGGTTTTGGTTGGGGCAGAGCTGGTTTGAGGCTACACAGCACTACAGCAAGCAGTAAAAGCAAAAAGCAGCCACTAAGGAGCACTAGACTAATACACAGTCGGGCAAGTGAGCACCATGACAATCACAGGAGCCTGCTGATTATTAATTGAACAGAAGTAACAGCTATAAATTCCATCTAGCACATTTCAATCAAATCTGTCATTATCTCAATCACTTAGAGCCCCATGTGTGGTTCCAAAAAGACTCTTGCAGTTTAACCCCAGCTGGCAACCAAGCCCCCAGCCGGTGGGATGGGGGAGAGAATCAGAAGAGTAAAAGCGAGAAAACTTGTGGGTTGACAGTCTAATAGGGAAAGCAAAAGCACACACAAGCAAAGCAAGGAGTTCATTCACTGCTTGCCATGGGCAGGCATGAGATCATCAGCCAACTCCAGGAGAGCAGGGCTCCATCACTTGTAACAGTTGTTTGGGAAGACAAGCACCATCTTTCCAAATGTCCCCACCTTCCTTCTTCACTCAGCCTTACATGCTGAGCATGACCCCACATGGGGTGGGATATCCCTCTGGTTGGGGTCAGCTGTTCCAGCTATGTCCCATCCCCAGTTTTTGTGCTCCCCCAGCCCACTTTCTGGTGGGGTGAGGAGTGGAAAAGGCTTTGATGATGTTGCAAGAACTGCACAGCAGTAGAAAAACCATCTCTGTATTGTTGACAGTGTTTCCAGCACAAATCCAAAGCATGGACCTGTGCCAGCTATTGTGAAGAAAATTATCTGCTCTCCAGACAAAGCCAGCACAACAGGCAACTGAAGATAGTCTAGCAGCAGGCAGTTATGTGTTCCCAGGAGCCAAAACTGATATTTAGGCTTATAAAAGCTCTTTCAAGGCATGCATGTTCCAATGACTAATGTATCATCTGCCATAAAAGTTTGCTGGTTTCATCGCAGAAGTAACATCTGTCTGATGCAAGATGTGAGAAAGAAGAAGAATCTGAAGCACAGACATTGCTTTTCTCATGATGTAAATATGCAATTCCCTTCAAGTGGTAGGTTCTTTAGCAAGCATACTAATAGTTTCTGAAGTCCTTTTTTTACCTTTGGAAAGGCTTTTAGGAAATAGAGGAGTTGAAAGTAAATGGGACCTACTGGTTCTATGGTCTTAACTCCTATTTTGAGCAATATCTAATATTATTTAACATGATAATATGTGATACCATCAAAGATCAGCAAACTAAAAATAGTTTTTCCCTTCTGCACAGCTGTCTCAAGCCTTGTTTTGTAATCTCACTATCTCATTGATCAATCTACGCTCAGTTGCCTTTTTACCTTTTAACTTAAATAGGCCAATTCTTTCTTGTATTCTTTCCTCAACCAGACAAAAGGGATGCGTAAAAATGTTCAGATTTTATTTTCATTAATTAAGTAAGTCAAGTTCCTTCATTTTTGTCCTTTAAAACAAACTCATTCTAAAGTCTTACAGGTTGAAATTAATTGCCCCTAATTTGCTCACCAATTTAGTTTCACTTTAAAAGGCAAAATGTATATTATGTCTTTATAAGGGGCATTTATAAATAGGGTAGTATTTGATTTCTTCAATTAGTTTTCAACAGTATGTTTACTTCTTTGAAAGGAAAGGAAATTATTTTTTCTGTTTCTGATCGCTTCCACGCTGTCATTGCACATTATTGGATATGAATTTCTGTAGGCATTTATTGATATTTACATTTACTGAAACCTATATACATTTCAATATGTTGCTTTTTATTTAAACTAGCAATAGTAGAGAAAGTCTATATGGAAAAAGTCTATGAGGAAACAGGAATCATTAAGGTGAGACATTCAAAGCACTTACAGTTGGAACATATTTCTCTCCAATGCCCGTGTTGGAAACAGGGCCTCCCACTTGATTACCTTACAGTAGATTTATGGAAATCATTCTGTAAGAAACAGGAACAGGTTTGGCAAGATTTCAAACCAGCTGCTGGCTTTTTTCCAAATCTGCACTACCCATTGCAGTTTACTTCTTAAGAATGCTCTTTTACTTTTTTGTATAGTTTTTCAAAATGTGAGGAGCACCTTTGAGCAAGGAGTTCTTAGGTGTTTGCATGGCAGTCCTTTGCAACACGGTGTTTGCTTTATTAAGTTTGCTGACAACCTCGTTGGACAATGGTTTCACTCAATACCACTGTTGGTATGGACAGAGATTGACCTTGGCCATTTACCAGGTTATTATTAGTACTTGGCCACTTAAAGGTCATACTGTTTTAAGC
The DNA here is from genome assembly GCA_013397555.1 of Urocynchramus pylzowi. Taxonomy (NCBI): domain Eukaryota; kingdom Metazoa; phylum Chordata; class Aves; order Passeriformes; family Fringillidae; genus Urocynchramus; species Urocynchramus pylzowi. The sequence goes on along the minus strand of VZRH01006717.1, from coordinate 1,890,865 downwards.
TTCTGCAAAGTGAATTGTGCACCAGATCTTTCCACCTTAACTTAATCTTCTGATGTTGTCCCTTCACTGCTTTGATTGTTTCCAGTGGCTTTAGTGGATACACCCTTTTCCAATATCCTTACCAACCCTTCTGCTACTCTTTCATAGTTGAACTCCTCAGGATGTATAAATGTGAGGAAATACATGTGACAAGATGTGTTTACACAGATTTTCCAAACACAGCCCTGTCTAGTCAAAAGGATAAAATACAGGCTGTTACAGATATTTGAAAAGAAACCTTAAAGGCATTTGTCCTCTTCCCTTTAAAGTCCCACTGCTCCATCTGTTTCAGAAAGGTTCCTTGTTACGCTGTGCCCCAATGCAAACATCTCTCCCTTAATTTTGGTGCTAGAAGTGGCCAAAGAGAGCAGCTATTTGCCTTATAACCCTCACAGAGAGCTGATTTGCTTCATCATCTACCTGTCCCATCATCAGGTCACTTCTAAGTGACTTAGTGGTGCAAAAGTTTTCTCCATGACCATGAGAGTATCTTTGATAGGACCTAGCTTAGTGTCTAAAAGTGTTTAAAGGACAGTGTCCACCACTGTATGTGCTATAAATCTGCTACAGATTTTAAAACTTAAGTTCATCTCAGGACAGCAAAGCAAAATAGCACATTCAGAAGTGAATTGTCAGTTTGGAAAAGGTATGTAAAAAGAATACAGAACTTCACCACCCAGGACTAGGATGTTTTTATTTTTTCCTTAAATATGACCTTTCCTGCTTGCCAAGACAGATTTCTGATATAATGGATAGGTGTTTGAGTTTTGAAAAACTCTACCAGGAGCATGAGGTGTGAATTCTGCTTTCTTTTGTAGGAAAGCTAGAGAATCACTGAGGCTGCAGGCAAAGGTGAGGAGCAAAATGTGCCAGCAGACGTTGAAAAAATGATCAAACGAGTCTGAAATGAGAGGATTGAGTTGAGGAGAAATTGGATGTAAAGGTTGAATGGTAAAGGTCTGATATAGACCAAAGCAGTATTTGTGGCTCTTGAGTGATGAGTTGCAGGACTTAAGAGTGTTTGAAGAAGAGTAGGAAGTAGCTTGGATGCAGGAGGTAGCAATAGCATTATGAGAAAAGGAAGGGCTATGGTCAGGAAGAAGTGTCTGAAAGGCAGCGTTGAGCAGGTAGAAGGATTTGCAAAACTTCAGCTGTGTGACAGGAGAGTTGTCCAACTATTCACTTTGTAGTGACAGTAAGGACCAAGCTCATATGCCCAGATCTCTAGTGTGAATGAGATTGAGGACATTCAGTCACTACAAATAGAGGCACACTAAGTAATGTTTGTATTTATTATAGTCTGTCATGCCCTGGCTGTGCATTTTACCTATCGACTTTTAGATTTTATTTCTGAACATTGAATTTCACTGAAGTCAATAGATATTTTTAAAGAACTGACGAATGTTGGTGTAAAATTACCATTGTATAAAGTCTCTTGTGTAAGAACATGGTTACATCATCTTTACCATTATGTGTGTTAACAGAGCATTCAATCTAGTGATGATACAAGTTTGAAAACAGTAAGAAAATTGCCATGCAATTTACCATTGCTTGTTCCACCTGCACTGTATTCCTACATCTGCACATGGAACAGTGTGAGTAGTAGTGCCCATTTGAAAAAAATGGTGGGTAGTGTGAGCAAAATTTGAGATGGTATGATCAGTGATGTTTTATTGGCACCCATTAGCATTCACAGACATTACGCTTTTGTTTAATGTTAAGGTTTAACATTATCAAGAAGTGCAGCAACCTTAATAAAACTTTTATGCCAAACTGTGGTATAATGCACAGATTTAAATATGTTTATTGGTTGAGAACGTATGTCATTGTTACAGGAGCCTGTATTGCCTTTGTTTGAAATATTCCCCATTTATTTAAGAAGCCCCCTCTAATTGGTGTTTGTCTGGCATAAAAGTGCAGAAGTAAAAATACTTTCAAGTGCAAATCTATTTTTTTATGCATGGATGTAAAAGTTATACATAATGCATTTTTTAACTTAAATTGATTTGCTGCTGTATTAAAAATGTATTAAGCTCTTTGTTAGCAGTAGAAACTGCTCACTTGATTTAGAACATTGTTCTTATCAGGGAAGAGAATTCAAGTTGAAGTTTGGATTTCTGTCAGAATTTTCCGCTCTTGATTATGCAAGTAAGGGTTGTACATCATGTCATCTAGACCAGTATTGTATTATATAATATTTGAAACTTGACAGTCACTATCCCCACTATCAAAGTTGTTCAGAAGTAGTATGTAATTACTTCACAAATTAAAATTACTTCTTGCCAGACATGGAATATTTACAGTTTCTTTCTTGTTTTTTTTTCTTACTTGGATGTCACTACCCTTCACTTCTTTTCAGTTTGTTGCATACCTTGAACTAGATTAACATTCTTTAGGGTCAGAAAATGCATTTTCCAGCTTCATAAGTTTAAATCTCCTTTGGATTCATCTCCCTCATGTGATCTGGCCAGTACATAAGAGGTTTTTGTTCCTGGCCAACTGATGTGAAATCATTGCCAGTTGAGATACTTTTGAGATATGTTTTTCTGTTAATATGAGCTCTGTGAGAACTTGTGTGAGAGATTTCAAGAACATTTTTTTGGAACATAATGGTATAATAATATGCATAGCATAGCTTTTGTAGTTTCTCTTCATCAACTGGACCTCCTTCTCTTGTTGAATGCACTTTATCAACTGGAGAAATCTCCAAGCTTTTGATAACAAATTCCTGATGGCCTCTAAATATCCCTGTTCTTTATATGTTGTATTCTTTCAGAGCCCCTTCATGTGGGGGCTGTTTGAATATATGCTGACTCATATTTAATTTCTCTTCTGGTATGGTTTAATGTTTTTATCTTCTTAATGCATTTATCTTTAGGATCATTTTCATATTTTTTTTATACATCCACCTACCTTTTCACTGAATCACAAAACACCTCTTTAAGCTTGACTGGAGCTTATCCTATTGTTTTCCTTCTTCTGTATTTTTCCTTGNAGGGGGGGGGGGGGGGGAAGTAATTTCAGGGTATATTGTGGAATTCTGCTGAAGGAAGTGAACCAAAGTTAGGAGCATCACATGTGCATTCTAGATTTCCAAAACTGATCATCCCTTTCTCAGCATGATGCCCTGCACTTTGAGATAAAACAGTAACTGGAAGGAAGTAATGGCAGGTAAAACTGAAGAAACAAGGGAGGTCTTATTTTCTCATGGGGTGTACAGCTTCATAAATATTTCAGAACAGCATGTGGACTCATATTGACAAATATGATGCAAGCAAGTTTCATGATTTGGTATTCAGTAGAGGATATTCTCTCCATTGCACTGCACATTCCCTAAGGCAGCTAGGTTGGGAGCACAGGGGAACTTCCAGCTAAATGCAGTAAGAGGCAATGGCTAGAAACTGACAGGGACTATTTTTGTGAAAGGAAACAGAAAATGATTGTCGTCACAAGTTGTCAGGGATATGTGGTATAACATACCTGCCAAAACATCTCTTTGCAGACTCCATGATGTTGCACAAGTAATAATAATAGTTTTCTTTATTCACCATTCATTTTTGATCTTTGCAGTAGTAATCAAGTGGGAGAACATAACTGTTTTTCTTATGTGTACAGCAAATAATCTGAAATTGATTTGGATGCTGTGTAGTATAATCTCTGACTTTTGATTATAATTCCACCATTGTGTGCCCAGATCATCAAATAAGGTACTTGACACCTTTTTAACCTATTACTGTAAAAAATTTCTATTGTGAGTTTTGCATTTATTCAATTTCAGAATTAAGTAATTTAATAATATCAAAAATATGTTGTCATTATGAACCATTCTTGTGTTGCCCAGGATTTTGGAAAAATGTCTGACAGGGGTTTGGCTTTTTTTCCCATCCCATATGGATGGGAAAATACTTTTCTGAAAGACTTGGGTCCTGCAAAATTCCAGTTTCTTTGTCAGAATGTAAGCAGAGAAACTTTAGAGCAGCACAAATAGAGTATATTATCAGAAAGGGGAAGGAGTCTTAAGATGGATAGTGTTAAATGTTTAAGGCCAATTCTCCTGTTGTGGAGCTCTTCCTTTCAATAAATCCAGCAAAGGCAGAGTCTCAGATTAGGTAATTGTTCAGAGCTTTTCTTCTTTTATGACAAGTATAACTGATCGATTATATACATTAGATATGTATTTAAGGTTAGATCTTCTGAATTCTTTTTTCTGGAGTAAATCAAAAATGAAGATAACAGGTTCATTTCTCATGTGCTCTATTAAGCAGAAGGTAGTGGAATAACACTGAAGCCACATGTAAGACTTCTGCTTAGAAAACGTTTTCTGTTCTCTCATCTCTAACAAATCCATTAACCATGTTTGAGCATTCCTCTTTGCTCACTCTTTGATTCTGGTTTCCTTGCTTCCTAAGTTTTCTTTGACTGGCTTCCTATCTCATTCTACTCCAATTGTAACTCCCCCTTGTTCTTCAGATATAAAGACAGGGATACCTGTATTTTAGCTATTAACTCCTGCTGTTATTCCATTGTGAATAAGAAAGGGATGTAAATATAATGCATTTATGAACTGTCAGTGCATTATACTCTCCTAGTGTCCTGGAATGTTCCCTGCACAGCACCCTTCTTCTTTCATTTCATTAAGTATCTTCATTTGTCCCCTTCAGAGTGTTCCAAAACCTTCAGGTTTTTTCAGGTAACATTTTGCCCACAAGTACTTGGTGTTGCTCCTGCCTCATCTTTTAATCCACTTATTTAGCTTGTGTTGTGGTATAGATACTTTTGATTTAGATCACTTACACACATTTTTAATCATAATCTTTTCTATTTACCAATGTTCATCTGTGATGGGTTCTTGTGTTAGCTGAGTTCTGAAAAACAAGGGTGTATAATCTATGCCATTTTCTGAATTATAACTTGTAGATCATGCTACAGTTGACCAGAGAAAGATAAGGATACACCTGAATTCCTTTCTGTGGTATTCGCCATGAAAAAGATATGGGTGTTTATTCCTGCTGTCCCTTGTCTTCTTGGTAATACCCTATGTAATTCCCAGAACAGATGCAGTATAGTTTGTGCAATACTCATGTAATTTTGATTCATCCCTTGAGAAGCATTCAAGTTGCACTCTGCAATGTTCCTGTAGAAAACATGCTGTCACGTATATTAACTGTGCCATGGATGTAAAGCAAGACTTAAACTTAGGCTATCTCCTTGTAATTTATATATGCAAGCATTTAGAACTTCATTGCTCACAGTGTACACATTGGGTATGTATTTCTACATATATTTTGAAGAAAGACTGACTAAATAATATTAGATGTATGCACCTGTAATAGCTCCAGTCTCTTTTCTAACTGAATCCTAAACCTTCAGAACAGCTTGAGCAGCCACAATTGGTGAGTAATGCAAGAAAAACTTTTTCCCTTAAGGGCAGGGCATATTGCTGTCACAACTTTTCCTCAAGTTTCTGTGTTATGAAGCACTTTTCTTAATGCCCTAGTTCCATGTCATTATGTGAGATTATAAGCATTTACTTTTTCCTATTTCTCATTTTCCAAACAAACCTAAATTTATTATTAATTTTAAAAGTTTCAAATTGATAAAACGAATTGCAGTTCTACTAGATTATGTCTTATTATTGGGATGGTAGTACCTAACCAGGATGTTGGAGAAAGCATCTTTGCTCTAACTCACCATGTTTTCTGTTTAGATAAGGATCTTCTTCCAAATTGAGATGCACTTTTTTTTTCTCAATTAGGAAATACAAAGCTAATATGTAGTAACTCAGTAACAAGTGTGTATATTTTAATTGAATGTGTCTTCTAAAGGAGACATAGTCTATCTAAGAATGACTGTTTTTTCTTGGTCTGTATACTAGTATTGATTGAAGATTTTTTTGGAGTCCCGTGATAGCAGTAGTGTCGATGTTTCACATGAGAGTTCAAACTGGATGATTTTTAATGTCATAAGACCTGGGAAGGAAAGCAACAATTAACATAAATGTTTCCAGTGTATTTTGCTAATGGACATCAGAATTAAATACTTAAATTGCTAAGATATTGTTTAGTTTGTTTTCTTGTTATTTAAATACAAGTAAAAAACCAAAGCACTCAGTTGACTATTTTTTGAAGAGGAATTTCTCGGTTTTGCATGGGTCAGGCAAAAACAAACAGGACAATTTAGCTTGTGCCTTGCTAGTGTACTCCAGAGACCATAAAGCATAGTTGAATTTCCATGGTTCATTCAATCTTTGGCTTCCTTGCTGAGATTTCTTAAAGACAGTTACTGTGATTTGAAGGGGTTCACCTCAGTTGTGTGGGATTTTGTTTTAGTTAAGATAATAAGAACTTTCAGTTCATTCTTGGCTCAGACTAGTAGGTTGTCACTAAAGTAATTTTTATTGTCTTCTTCCTCTGTGCTTCAAATGACACATCCTCACTTTACTGGTAAAAGAGGTATATTTACCAGATTAAGAATTTCTGAAAATAACTTTTGCTGTAAATGAATGTTTTATTTTGCATGCTTCTAAAAATATGAAGCCTTTTGAGCAGCTACCTCATTTGTTTCTTCCATCCTCTGCATCATCTAGGAAAAACTATATATAATAAAAGAAAAGTAATCAGATAGGAGATATTGGGGGTCATATACACAGATATTTAAATGTTTTAAATAAAAATCTAATATTGGTCTGGCATTAAAATTTTCTGGTTGGGCAGCATAATTTTTAACTGGGAATCTTGATAGCAGTGGCTAAAATCTCTAGGCCTGGGTCAGTAGGAATCTGTATTGCATTCTGTCAGGTATCAGTCATGATACTTGCAGGCTCCCAGTTATAGCATACTCTGCTCATATGATTTATAGAAGGTATAGGGGGGTTTTTCTTCAGTTAGAGTTGTAGAATTTCATTATTCTTAATATCCAAATCAGATAAGTAACGTGTATTCTTTTAAAAATGTTAGTGAATTCAGCATGTAACATATGTGCCAGATTGGTAATATACTGAGAAAGAAGTGATCAACAAAGCAAGTTTAAAATGCCATGATAAAGTGTCATTTATTCCAGAAATTAGAGTCTGTGTCTTTGTCCTCTAGAGGTGTCTCAGAGAGTCAAATTGATGTCTTGCATGTACTGCTAACTGATTGTGTGGAAATTTTTTTAAGTTCACTTTTTCTTTATTCTTCTGTCTTTTTTACCCATCTTCCCCCATTGTAGCAAATTAGACGGCCGGATGAAAGCAAAGGAGTTGCTAGTAGAGTTGGATCCCTCAAAGTAAATATGTTTCTAACATTTATTTTGCAAGTTTTCTTCTATAGCCTACACTTTTCCTTTTGAAGGGGGAGGTGTGGGGAGGGAGGGAAGGGGCTTTTCCATTTCTCACCATCACATCATTTTTATTTCAGTATTCTTATTGCTGTTGGGTCACATTTTGTTTGTTTCTGTGCTACACATAGAACAACCTGTTGAAGGCAGGCTGCCAGTTAGGTAGCTTTGGGTATCACAAGAAGTAAGAAATACTAACAACCTTTTTAAAGTGCCTGTAATTTGGTGATCATGATTAAACCACTTCTCTGATCTGCCTGTTACATAGAGAAGTGATTTACTCATCTTCAAACTACTGCTTCCCATCTTGAAACATAATTAAACTTTTATAGTGTTCACACTTTTTGAATTTAATTCTGCAAAAGACCATTTCAAGACAGTTGAATATTTCAAATACATACATACATATATATATAAATATATATATGTATATATATAGAGCCTTTAAATTAGAAAAAAAAATCAAAGTAGATAAAGATCAAAGGAAAGATATTCACATNTATGTATATATATAGAGCCTTTAAATTAGAAAAAAAATCAAAGTAGATAAAGATCAAAGGAAAGATATTCACATGAGACTAATAAGAATGGAACCACTGTTTTGCTGCTAGTTAGTATCTTCTGCCTTTTAATGTTTGTATAAACATACACAAATATTTAGTTTGCTTAACAGAACAGGCTGATATCTAAACCAGTACCCACCATACAGTGTCAGATCCTCACAAATGGTTTTGAACCAAGATGCTGATCATATGCAGTCCAAGCCATTTTGATCTCAAGAGTTTCCTCTATTTCAGCTATCCAGTTTTTCACTATTTTTCCTACTTTATTTCCCTTTAGCACTTTCTCAACCACTAATTATTTTTTTTATTTCTTCTGCATTCTCCTTGCCTTTCCTGTCTTCTTGGTTTATGATCTTGTTTTTTTGGTTTTGGTTTTGTATGTAAGTGTATTGCATTTGTTCCAGGACAAGCCATCCTCTCTGTTCTCTAACACTGCTCTACAGCTGCTCTTTGTGAAAATGTTATTTCACTGAGCACAAAGAAGGGGAGGGAAAGGATTAATTATGCACCTCTTTCCGGTAATGCCTCCATTTAAATTGATCTTAGCAAAGAAAAAGAAGCCAGTTGCTACTTGTTTATACAAGTTCTAGCTAGAGGCATCGTAGCATTCCTCACTGTCTGTGAGGCATTATCTTTTCATCTTGTGTTTTGGGAAGATGTTTTAATTACAGTGTAGATGAGAAGAGCAGTGTACATGAATGAGGCTCTGTTTCAGGGGAGACATTCAGGACCACTGAATTCACATGGATAAAAATACAAGACAGCCACAGTTTCTATGCTGTTTTTGAAAATTCTGTTTGTGATTGCAGTGACCGTGCATTTTGAGGCATCAGTCATCACATACAAATCTAGATGCATAATGCATGCACATATGCAGAAGATGTAGCTTATTTAGATGGTGGGTTTCACCTGTTATTATGAAGACCCATTGAAAGCTCATTTTGGATTAATATTTCTTTATCTGATTTAATGCCATGACCTTAAACTTATATGTAGACAGAAAATCTTCCTTATAGAAAATGAGAAATCCTAATTGAGGATCCCAAACATGAAAATATTCATTTTATGGAAGTAAAAATAAAATTTTAAAATATTATATTTTAATAAAATAAAATGTATTTTATTAAATAAAATATTTTTCCATAAAAGTTATTTTAATGGAAATAAATTCTAGAACACAGCCTTACTAATAAATAAGAAAATATAACCCCAACAAACCAATGTAGCAGAGATTCAGTAGCTTTAAAATTATAATTCCCTTGATTTTTCTTTTTTTTCCCTGTAGTGAAAAAGTGCCACATTAAGAAAAGATATCTTGCTTCCAGATTCCAAGTTGACTGAGTCTTGTATGTCTGTGTTGTTCAAAGCACTTTGATGTCTTGAAATGTTTTGGCAGAGGCAGTGAGAAATGCATTATGCTATGGTTTATTAAAAATAAAATAAAACAAAACACAAAAACAAAGAGGAAAAGAAAAATGAAGGGAAAAAAAAAAACCTCTGACAAGAGAACAGGTTGCTTTGTCAATTCATTTTCTGATGTTTACATGTAGCTCCATCGAAAGCTGGAGGAGCTCAGAGGTCACCCAGAAGGCAATGTCAAAGGATGCTCTCTCCGAGTAAATGTACGATTTCACTCGGTGATCTAATTTTTTTTAAAACTTCTGCTGGCTGGTAACACCAAATCTGATTGGTTTGTCCTCTCATCCCCATCTTTTTCCTTTCTCTCTCTATTTCTTCCTTTTGTGTTTTCCTTCTTTTCTAGCTGGGGTTTCATTTTAATGTGTGTGAGAAACCTGACCTGATTGACAGAGTTTGTTGTAAAGAGTATCCTGCTGCATTTTAATGAGTGCTAATCAAACTGCTTGACTTTACAGAAACTAAAAAAAACATCCCTTTCCAAAATCGAAGTTGCATATCTAAAAGTTTCCTGAATATTAAACTTAGCAATGAATAAAACACCCTTAATTTAAAGAATAAAAGTACCTTCTGCCAGTTTTAGTCTTACCTGAACCAAAAACTATGGCTGGTATAAGGTAACCCAAAAGCATATAGGTTCACATGTACCTCTGTCTTTGCCATTAATCTTTTTGGGTCCCTGTTTTATCTCACAAAATAGGTCAATATTTGGTTGAATGACAGCTATGCAAATTTTATTGCTTGTTTTTTTTAGCAGACTAATGCAAAAAATATGGCAGCATGTTTCTTCTGTGTGACATTTGTTCTTTAATGAAAAAAAAAGTTGTGAAGAAAGAATTAGGATCTAGTATATCTGTCATGACACCCTATAAAAGTCACCAAATTTTCACAGAAATATTTAATAAAGCGAGTCAAATCCAATATAGCAACACAGACAGCAGTACCTCTTGTTTAGTAGTTCTCCTCATATATTAAGAATAGCTTTTCAGCAATTCTTTATAGAAGTGTCTTTAAGCTACATATTTTGCATATAATGAAAATTAGGAAAAAGTTTGTAGCAGAGTAAATGTGCAAGTTAATAACACTGTATCCCTTTGCATGTCCGTCCACTGAAGAGTCTCTCAGTAATTTCTTTAGATTCATGTCCTCTTTGTCTTCCATACATGATGATTGTTGTCATCCTCAGAACTATCATTCTAATGCATAATCCACTAAGGTTATACAGTGCAATATAATTTCTGTAAAGAAAATTATTTGATAATTTTTGCCCCTTTTGGGTGCTTTTGCATATATAGCTTTGTATCTGATATACAGTTGATTACTACTTATTGCCAAGTAGAAATTCTTGGGTTTATAATCTTTTGCAGGTCAAATACAAGGAAATTGAGCTGCTAATATTTTGCGGTTTTCTGTAAAATAAATTTGAATTAAGGGCAGTATCTTTTTCCTGGCAAATCTTTTAGGAATCAAGTTTTGGGGGGAATAAACTGTGTCATATTTTAGATTTGGTGATATCTCACAATCAAGACAAAGCAAGTTATTTTAAGCTACTTATTTTTAAATTCCTGATTTAGTACTTAAAAATAAATGTAAAGCCACAAAAAAAAAAAAAAAAAAAACC
>VZRH01006717.1:1793030-1879678 GCA_013397555.1 Urocynchramus pylzowi | reverse complement strand
AAGCCATGAAATATGGTACTACAAAAAAGATGCTCTAATCATACATTATTTCACAGAATATCACATGGGGAAGGATTTCAAACTAAAAGCTGTGACTACATTAGCCATGGCAGTATGATGACATGAGTTGTCATGAAATTGTCCTGTTCCTCTGTGCCACTTTATCTGTCATTTCATGGCCATATCCTCCATGATGGAAATCAGTCCGTTAGTAAGGAATGTAAGTAAGTAAATAAAGAAATATTCCATATATTCTGCATGTGCCTCTAAGTTTCCTAAAACAAGCAGAACACATGGCTAAAATTAGCTGCTTTGTCACTGCTCCTCTGATTCATGCAGTAATAATGGCTATTCTAAATAAGAGCATTTTAAAAGACAATATATAAATGACTGATCAAAGAGAAAAAATAGTGAACAGTTGGAGAAAAAAAATGAGGGATCTGTTAATAGTACATTTTTAAAAATAATTTTCATTTTTTCCATACTGCTTTTGGAAAGGGTTTTAGATGTAGGTTTTTGATACTTCTACAATGTGGCAAAAGTATTGAATGGCATGGGAGGGGGAGCATGTAGTATCTGATGGCCAGCCCCAGAAGTGAAAACGAAATGCTATTACACAATACCATTAAGGTGGAACCTTTATTCCAGAATGAATTGCAAAGACATTCTTTCCAAATTAAGTTCAAAGGCCATTGGAAATATGTAGGAAACACTGGAATTCTGCAGAATATCACAGATGCCACTGAAAGTTTAGAAAGCTTGCCAGATATCTGAAATAAAATTGCACTGAAAACGTGCATGAAAATTTAATTAATTAAGGAATTTAGGGTTTGAGTAGGTTTTTTTTCAATATCAGCAATAATGCATAGCCATTTACAAGGAAGTAATCCTGACCTAAGTTTTGGTTTTGCATTTCTTCTTGAGAAGTTCATTCATCTTGCAGTTCTTTTCATGATTTAATATTTTGACCCCTTGCAGCAACCAGTTTGACACTGAACTGTTTAGAAAACTTAAGTGTTCTGTCACTTGGACATGGTAGCATTTCCCCCACTCAAATTAATGTAGCAGTAGCAAGTAAGTGCAATTGCTACTGACATGACTGGAGAAAGGAGTTGACTTGGTTATATTTTATAATGCATAATACCTCCTAAAATTGATACCCTTCTGGAAGTGTGGAATTTCTCTGAAATTCAGCAGAACAATACTACTTCAATCTGTGCTTTGGAGTTTTGTTTTTTTTTTTTTTTTTTTTTAGATCTTTTGGCATTTTGGGTTTTTATGGTTTGTTTTTCTTGTTTGTTTGCCTTTGGTTTTTGTGGTTTTCTTGGCAAATGTACAGGCTGTCCAAATTTTAAATACAAGTTTAATTTCTGCAGAAAAAATATTATGGAAAGCCCATGAGAAAAAAAAATTATATCCAAGTACAGAGTTCCCAAGTAATATGCCAAACAATTTTTTGTGGCTTTTAACCAGTATGGTTCCCAGTTAAAGGTTCTGGGTTTTTTCCAGGAAAAATGTTCTCAGAATTCATAGCAGTGGCCAAATACTTTCAATAGATTATATTAAATGGAACCAGGATTCGAATTTTTCAAACAGACCTGTGTGTCTCAGAGTCTGTAGTCTCCTGCATGCATTTTCTCTTACTTTAAGTACCTGCTTTCTTTGGCCATGATGAAGGACTAAATTTGCATGACTCTTATTCTTGATTCTAACATTCACTTAGTAAAGATCTGAGTCAAGCCAGTAAGACCTTTAGACTGAAAAAATTACTCTTGGAGCATTTGAACCAGGTTCTCATTTGGTGAAAATAGCTCATTTAAAAGAATTCTCACAATGGTGAATTTCTGTTACTGACAATTTGACCCCTTAAATGGAATATTTGTGAGGGAAAAGAGCCCAAATGCCAGCACATTTGCTTCACCCAACATAATAACGTAGGGGTTGTCAGGTAGCATACAGAATAATGAGAGCTGCCTCTTCTCTCAACTGGACCAAACAGTCACTGAAGTTCATAAATGACAACAACTTATAAATAGAGTAGGTGATAGATTGCAGAAACATTAAAGGAGCTTGGAAATTTATTGATATTTAATTTTAATAATACAGAAACAGTACACTTAGAAAATCTCAAAATCAGGCAGATGCTTAAAAATGGAAACCAGTTAGCAAAAAAAGCAGTGACATAGAAATGATCAGGAAATTGTAAGTGTGCAGAAGATTAAACAGTCATAATTGTGTGATCCTATTGAAGATAAACAGCAATTCCTGTGGGCTGTGAGCGTAATCCTTTCCTCAAGAACATTAGGTCAGTTTGGAACTTCAGTACTTCAGCACTTCGGCATACATTTGATTTCATCATTATGAGAAAATGAAACAGGTGCATTGAGAGCCTAGACATGTATGAATAAGAAAACAAGAATTTGACATAAATTCAAGGGAAATTTGACATAAAATCAAGGGAAATTGTGTATGTGTGTGTTTTTTGAGTGTAGGAAGAAAAAATATTATAACAACTGGTATCTTATTCAGGGGAGTATTATCATTTGCTTCTATAGAACTGGAACTATGAAAAAGAAAGTTAAATGGTTCCATTAGTAATCAAGATATGGATAATTAAATAACAGGATACTTTGACAAGGAAAGTGATAGCATTCTATTTAGAGTAGTTGCCTAAGCGAAGATTAAAGTGCACAAATGTCTAGCGTGCCACTTGTAAGTTGGTGTGAGGAGTAGACAACATGAACCAAGTTCTTTAGATTTTTGTGGAGTATAGTTCCAAAGCTTCTGCTCATTGTTGTTTCTGTGTATCTAGTTGCTGATATGTAAAAAACTGATGCTGTGATGATTCTTGCTAATCATGCATTTTTGGATCCTCACCTGCAAAACCAAGGGTTTTTTTCTATGCTGTTGAAAGACAAACCATGGGAACAATGGCTGGACTTTATTTATTAAAATCTTGATTTGAGCCTGATCCAAAAGTGTTAAGTGAATAGTTGCACCCCTGTTCTGAGCAAAAGCACACCTCACCTTTCTTAGAAAGATTTTAAAGCCATATTTCTAGAAACATTTTTTGCTTTGTCAGAAGAGGAACTTTCTTTTTTTTTTTTTCTATAATTATAAAATAGATTGTTTAAGAAAAACAGTTGATTTCTTGAGACTGTGTTTTTCAGTCTTGCTATTTGTCTGAAGGAATTTTCTATTTTTGTCTTAATCCTTCTGCAACTCATCTCAGTTTAAGAAAACATTTCATCAGTTGAAGAAAATTCTGAGTGTGTGTGAATATTTAAGATGATGTGAAGTGATTCAAATTTCCTTAGCTATGTTATCTAGAAGAGCAAATGAAATACTGAATGCCAGAAAGGAGGTAAAATATTTTTGGAGTATTAAAACTTTTTGAGGAAGAAAAAAAAAAAAGTTTTATATTTAATGGAGACATAAATTAGCACAGACCAATGTGACTGCAGAAATTTTCTGGATGTGATATTTTATATTTCAATGAAAAAATATGAAATACACATTTGAAACTGAAAAATATTCTTGAAAGACTTCTTATGAATACTATGTTCTCTGCTCAGTCCATCATATTCCTAAGTCAGCAAGTGGTCACTAATAACCTCTTTGGAAATCCTTGCTGGATTCATCTTTACCATGAATGTATCCAAATTGCTATACAGTTTGTTAAGGAAGTTTTGCTAAGGCTTCTGATAATACATTTTTTTCACCCCTAGAAAAAAATCAAGATATGATTTTTAGTACATATATAAGAAACTTTTTTTTTTACATTTTATTAGATTGCTTTTACTCCTTCTTCAGACAGTGAAATGTGAAATATTTTCAACTAGAGAAAGGATGTTTCTATAAATTACTGTCAAGTCTCTTTTTTTGTACTCAAGTTATGGCTGAGTGATTAATAGTTTGGAATAATGGCTATCATATATAAACAAAATGTGTCTTAAGCAATTAGTAATACTGTAGGTTACCAATTAACTTGTGCTAACTTGCACTGAAAGCTCTTGACAGTGGACACAGTCCCTCAAGAATCACACACATGACATTGCTTAGGGGCATAATCTGCAGATTTCTACTGACCTATATCTGGCCATTAGTCATTGAACTTTGCAAGTTATTCTGGTTTTTGGGGCAGTGAGATTGAAGAAAAACCTCCTTGTCAAATGGTTCTGAGTATGTCAACACATAAAGGTATTCACAGCCTCTTACGGGTTTTCACCCATAAGATTTTATCCTTTGTAGAGTTAGAATAAGACTGACACTTTTAAATGAAAGAGATCAGTAAACTTTCATCCTAGAATACTTTATTGTCCTAAAGATAATGTTGTCAGATATCTAGAGAACCAAGAGTTTATATTTGTCTTCAGATTCATCATTAGTTTTAATTATTTTCAAATAGAGCACCTTTTTTTCCCCCTTTTTAAGAAGCTTCCACCTTAAAAGGAATAAATTTGAAGTTTCTGAAATAGCTGGTCATGGAAACTTTATGAACCCCCTGCCACTATCTCAGTGCTGGAACCACCTATACAGAAAACCTTCTGAGACCCTTACTGTGCCACCATTTCTTTTTTAACAATGTTTTCTTTTCCCCACTGCACAACCAGGCTCGACTCCCTTCGTGCTCATCCACCTATAGTGTTTCTGAGGTATACTTTGCACGTGTTCTCTCCCACAGTCGACCTGCTCACCCATCACACTTTTTTGATTTTATTTACTTTTTTCTTTTTTTTTTTTTTTTTGCATTGCACTGTGCACAAGTGGGGAAAAATCAGCTGGGGGAGCAGATTTTGCATGATCAATCTGCAACCATGTTCAGCGTGGTTTTAAAATCACTGTACCAGTTTGAGACCACCATGATGTATATTCCAGTAGCTAGGCAACTACTACATAGCATATGAGCATAAATTAGATGATAAAAACATCCTTAGTTATCTCTTACATGAAGTAAAAATAACAAATTTACAGACGTCAGGGCTGCAAAATGCTTGTTAGTCTGACCCATCTTCTGACAGTGAAACTGGAAGGACTCTGTGAAGAAGGCCATCAGGTTATGATTGCTAATTACCTGAGTAGATATAGTTGGGTTAGGATACCTGAAATTCATTATTAATTTCTAATGCTCTGGCTTGAGTCACTACCTACCAAAATGCATGTACCATTTTAAATACTTATGTATCAGCTTCATTATGGTCTTCTATAATGAGGTATAGTACCATCTTAACAAGAATTGAAAATGAAAATGCTTTCAGTTGTAACTAGAGTGGGGAAGAAAGAAGAAATACCTTAACTTAGAATTCACAACATCATGGGATAAAACAGAGTTTATAAAATACTGTAAAATTAATTCCATGGCCTGCTGTGTAAAGATTAGATTTCAGCACATTATTGTAGTTGATAAATGGATGCGTATCAAAAAGATGGACTTAAGGTTTCCTGCTATACTGAATCAATCTTGAGCACATATAGTTACTTATTCTGCATTTTAAAAGAATCCCTTAAAGGTGACAAGATCCCATAAGAAGTTAACAGTTTGCTCCACCTCACACTGCGGGCCGGGTTCTAGACCTGACCTGAATGTTCTGTTCACGCGCAATATGAAAAATGCAAACATAAAGAGCTCACCTACTCAATCACTTAGTTCCTAAGCAGAAAAACCCGTACCTTGCTGATTGTGTATATAATTTATTCTCAAAAGTTTCAACTTCTCAAGCAATCATTGCTAGCACTTCCTTATCCTTAGTAATAAAAGGTTTTCATAGTTTCAGTGTATGAATAGGCAAAAACTTTTTTCTTACAGTTTTTAAGAAGAAAGATGCATACCAATTTTTCTGTCATAGATCTGTCTGGCTCTACTGGGAGATAAGTAGTTTTAAAAATAATCAAGCATGTGTTCTTAAAAACACCTGATATGTATTCTGCAGTTCATTGTGCAGTTCACTGTATTATATGAAAGCCTTACTGTTTTTATCATTATTATCATCACGACACCAATATGAAATAAATAAGTTATATTAGAGTCACGTGCATACAAAACCACTTTTTTCCAAGCTAACACCAGAACAAGCAATTAAGTTTAGTGCTTATGGGTCCAAGACAGAAGCCATTCTCACTCTATTCTTCTGAATATCTATATGAAATTAAGAAAAAGGAGCGAATCAACAGGCATTTCATAGTTCATATCAGCAAAAATGATGAACATGCTCTTACAGATGATGAAGTCAATAAGTCACTTTGTCCTGAGGTGACTTTATGATGCTATGATGATATGAATTGTATCCCCATTCATCTGTTTAGCCCAGAAATGAGTGTTGCACCTTTAAGACTGGTTCCTAGAGTAAAGTCAGGGGAGAAGAGCGCAGGTTTTTTCTCCCAAATGGATGAGGGGAAGGACTGCTGAGTTTTGCCCTTTAGGAGACATTCCTTTGGAAGTTCCTTTCCAAATTTGTCCCAAACCAGGACACACTTTCAGGGAATTAGAGCCTTCTTACTTTGCCTGCAACTTCAGCCATTTGTCCTTCCCTTTATGGAGGGATCACTGTCTTCAGGAGAAATACAAACCAACATATTGCAGCTGGTGACTGATCAGCTTATATGGGTCTCCTGCTTGATTAGATTCCAAAAACTTTTTTGCCTTCTCCAAAACTATCACTGCTTTGCAATTTGTGCTCAAGAATTTGCTGTCTGAAATATCAAAGTGGCACTGCAAGACTGTACAAGCAATTCATCCTTTATACTCTTTCCAAAGGCAGGATCTTCATATCTGAACTACAAATAGCCTGGCTGTTTGCTGAACCAGATCTTGTGATGCAGAAGCTGATTGGAATTTCATGCTCACAAAACACACAGAACAAGATATAAAAAGCACAAGGTATAAAAAATATGGATACATTATTCTCTGGTGGCAGACTACCACCCTGTGTGTTTTTCACCAGAACATTCAAGCCACTGACAGATCCAAAGATATAAACCAATTGAAACTGATGTCTGTGGCAGTTGTAACTACTTGAAGAGGCAGGAAGGGATTAGAGGTTCTCTGGGGTCCATAAAGGATTTGTAGTCTAGTTTCTATCTTTAAGAGGCTCTTCATTCAGAAATACAGCTTAATGTCAGGATGCATGTCAAACAATGCTCAATGTCATCCTCTATTATTTTGGTAAATGGGAAAGGCTGCTATAAGTAAACAACATCTTGATTTTAAATTATAAGATAGAAAATGTCCCAAATTCAAGTATTGCTAAATCAACTCCAGAAGCCTGTCAGTAATTTTGATCAGGGGAAGAAAATTAGTAATGCTGTATTACATGATGTCTCATAATGAGGGGGAAAAAAAGAACCACACTTCTGATAGGCTCTCAAGGGGTTTTTTTGTGTCCACACATATTTCTGTGGTTCTTATTCAAAAAAAATATTTTTCTTAATCTAATTCTTAAAGCATCAAGTTTAGAGCTTCTTAATTTTCTGCATCTGAGTCATCATCAGATAGCTTTGGACCTTCAGAGGATATCTGGAACAAAATGGCAAGAGAAATGGAATCAGTGCTGAGATTTCAGCTGAACCTGCCTTCTGAAAAAGGTACAATGAAAGATGAAAGAGATAACCTCATATAAATCATTTCTGAAATATCATTTTTGGAAATAGATGTATTAGATTAATTGTAAAATTTCGTCACAATTTTAATTGTTGAGAAAAGGTCTGGAATTGGATTAACTGTCACTTGTAGAACACAAATTGTAAGGAAGAAAAGTCAGTCTACTCTCAAGGGTTTCCTGTCACGTAGAAAGTCTTTGATTGAAGAAGTAAAAGATCTTCCAGCAGAAGACAAACAAGACCTGTGTATTCTGCATTGTGAAGTATTTGAGGTAGCATTTGCTGTCTGTTTTGTTCATAGAATACATCCTTGTAGAAGCTATTTTGCATCTCAGAGTCCAATAATTAGAATAAGCTTCTTTTCATCTGTTCCTTTTTATTGTCACCAGTAGCATGAGTGGAACTGCAAATGTGGTCAGCTGATGCCTATTTGAGAGTAATAGGCAGAAAGATTTTAGAAACTTCTATTTACTTTTACGTACAGAGAGGTTTGTTGAGTTGCAGGTGTTATAGTATAGGAGTATTATACACCCTCTTAGCCCCAGTCAGCCCCTTAACAATTCCACTTGTCTGTAAAGAGGTCTTGGTTTTGGTTCAATTCAGTGAAATTTAAGTGAGTTTCTTTAAAAAGAGATTTCCTTCTGTCAAGAGAAGTAAAGCTTTAATTCTCTAAAATGGAATGATGATAAAATGTAAGTTTATATTCTCTTTAAATTTCACAGTGTGCAATTAAATTTTCCACCCTTGATGAAAACCAGTTAGCGTCATGCCTGTAATTTTTGTGGATGTTAGCAGGACTACTTAAATGGTTTGTCTAGGAGTTAAATTAATAATTAGGACTTATAATAACAGATATTCAGTGTGGTATGTGTAGTATAGATATGTAATTTACTTACTTTTCAGTTGTCACAAAACATAGTTTATTTTTAAATAGTAGTAGTTCACTTAAGATATTAAATCAAATCAGCTTCACTTAAATTTTTAGAACTACTCTGACATCAGCTTGTATCTCAAAAATATCATTCACTGTGTAAATTGGAGAGATTATTCAATGAAGGCCCATAGTCTCCTAATCTATAAAATTAAATTTAGGTAGTATTATGCAGTGGCACCATTTTTTATTCTCATTTGTATCTCAAACTTTCTATTAGCAGCATCAGTTTCTCTCTCCCTCTCTCCTCCTGTCCTCTGGCTTTTGCATGCGCTGTGTGTTTGGCTGAAAGCGTAATGAAGGAAACCTATTGATCTGCTTGTTGGGAGGATAGTGGCAACAAAATGTTTATTGCAGTGCTACTCCCTGCTTTCCAAAATACAAAGTTTTTCGAAGAGGAAGACACTCAGGTCCATAGCTTGTCATGTGTTTTATTTAGCCTCATTGAGTGATTAGAACATGATGTCTTTTATTGTGAAAGATCTGTAAAATACTGCATTAGTTCTCTCTCTCACGAAGAATATTATTTCTGTAAAGATAGGTTTGGAAAATGTATTGGCTGCATACTGATTGATGGGATTTAATTGTATTCTTAGCATTGTTAATAACACAGCAGAGACCTGTATTATCTTATTGAGAGTCACCAGTGCAGGGAATTAAGGAACAGTGTTCAGAGAACAAGAGGAAATACTATTTCCTGCAATAGGTAGTTGAATTCAGAAGACCATTCAGAGACTGTATGAAGATTTT
This sequence comes from Urocynchramus pylzowi, assembly GCA_013397555.1. Classification (NCBI taxonomy): domain Eukaryota; kingdom Metazoa; phylum Chordata; class Aves; order Passeriformes; family Fringillidae; genus Urocynchramus; species Urocynchramus pylzowi. Next base: position 1,870,401 of record VZRH01006717.1, on the reverse strand, counting down.
TAAGAGATGTAAGTTAAAGTATTTTATCTAGTGTACATTACAAAATGTTGTAAGTAACTGAATCTTGTTCTTCAGAATTAAAGCCAGGTAAGAGACTAGTTCTCCTTCTGCTTTCACTAGTTTGACTAGAAGGCAGTGCTGAATGACCAGGAGCTCATTCAGGAAGAGATGTTTACCACCAGCATAGAACCTGAATTCAATTTTAGGTACAGGATGCTAAGTTCCCTGTTGATATCTGTTGTAAATCTGCTCTACATAGCCCAAATTGAGTAAATGTAAGCAGGTCTCCTGTTCTTTTATTTGATTTTATGTAGAAGTCCAGCAGGTAGAGAACTTGGTTCAATACATCTGACATACAAAAACATAATGAACTATTAAACAGAAATTTCTGCATTAAATTCAGATTCCCTATCTTGTTGCCTTAGGAATGCCATATATTTTGTAGAGATGCTCTTTCAAATTTGAAATAATGTTTTTCCAAGAAATAAATGAACACAACAGAGCCAGTAACAATCCAATAATCATTTGGGGGTTGTCCAAATATGTTGGCACAATCTCCTCCTGGTTTTCTGTGGTTTTGATTATTTTTTTTTCAGTTGCAAATAGGACAATGTATTTTTAAGTAAAATTAGAATTTATAGCTATTTCTCTTTCGAATATGAGCAAGAACTCAGAGCTTTCTATTTGGCAATTGCCATTTAAAGGGTTGCATTTTGATTTGCTAGTAGTACCACCTTATTCTATGCTTAAGAAAAATTGATTAATTAAAATTCTTACTTTTGGAGAAACATGGTTTCCTCAGTGCACATTAAAATGCAAAGATTTATGAAAAAACAGTGATCTTCCTTATTCATAGAAAATAGTTTTGCTAGTTCCATCTTCATTCATGATATTAGGATTCATTTAGGATTAAGATTACAAGCATCTTCTCTAGCATTCTCTTTGTCATATAAGAACAGAGTATGGCAAAATTTTGAAGTTACATCGGGAAGGACAGTGTGTTATTGCAATAATCTGATCAAAGTATACGTTAATAATTTTGATAAATGACATCAGATAATTTTTTTAATTCTTTAGCAAATGTTGCTATATTTATACTTTAAATACTATTTATCTTTACTCAACCATTGCTGAATCTCAAATTATATCCACTATTAGTTCATACATTCAAAATAGAAGCCAAAGGTTACTTAAACCTACACCTTCTCTGTGCATGTTACTTAGCTTTTGACTTCTGCCAAATAAAGTTATCCCTTCATATTAACATTTTTTACTTTCATTCAGTACTCAGTTCAAGCATAAGGTAATTTACTCAAAAAACCTATTTAACATTTGGGAGAGTGGTAATAGATAGGGTTTTGAACAGCATCTCATTTAATGTTACAGATTTTGACTTAAACCTTATCTATTCAACCTAACAAAATTTAATACTTTTTGTTGATTTTTGTTATGGTGAAATGCTTTCCAGATCTGCATTTATCAGAAAAAGGGCAAATAAATAATTTCTGTCCTTCCCCATCTGGAATTTAAAATTCCCTACTTTTTGTTTCAAGACAAATCTTCATGTTTGAGTTTTCAATTATTATTCCCCCTTGCTTCTTGTACCCCAAAACAGGAAGACATTTCACCTTGCCTTATGGTAGAGATGTGCAATCCTTTATGAAACAAATTAGATCAAGCCAAAGAGCTATCAATGTCATTTTCATTTTGTTTGATTATAGCATAGGCTCCTTTGCTTTTCCTGAAGTTAGACTTGCCATTACCTCACTGTAAATACATCCATTTAAGCAAAGGGGGTTTTTTTCCATTTTCTTGTGCTGTACCATACCTTTGACTGTATGGCAATAAAATTGGCTTGATTAGATACAACTGTGAGGGTTTTTTTTTAGACAACCACTGTTTTCTTTTTATTGTGCTGCTCACCAGCATACAGTGTTTAGAATTTATTTGCTTACTACTTGAATCAACTTGTTTGAGAAGCCAGACATTATTTTGCATTGTGTTACACTGGTAATAACACTTAGTGCAACTATTCTCTAGCTCCAGCTCCCAAAGCAATCTAACTTTGAAGAGAAAGCTTTAGTAATAGACTCTATAAAAAAATTAGTCTAAGGTCTGAAATAGCAATGAATTAAAGTAGAGGAAAGCTTCTACTGCTGTTAAAGCTTTTGGAGAAATCTCTGATGTAAAACGCCATGCGTGTGATTTAATTTACATGTATCTCTAGTGGGCAGTCTGTTTAAATACATGGAAATCAAGTTAGATATTCATAGCAGTGTCAGTATCAGTAATGCACAGCTCAAATGTCAGTGGGTTCCTATGAGTGCTCCCTAAGTTATCTTCCTGTTTCTCCCATTTTTCAAATGCTGCTTTTAACATGGAAACAGCTTTTTTTGCTAAGCATTCTTGCCATAAAGTTGAGGGTTTTTTAAGAACTGGAGTGTAGAATGAATGTCCTTATTCACAGTATTTTCTATTTCCTTTTCTCATCTTTGAGTTTCCGAAAGTCAGTGCTGCTACAAGCCCAGCCCAATTAGGAGTGTGTTCTCAGTGCTTAACTGCTGTGGAGAGCCTGGTGATTGCTGTTGTGCTGGACCTTGCAATCCAGATTGCAAATTTAAGACAACACTAAAGGAATCTTATCCTGTTGAGGCTTTGAGGCTCAAAGCACAATCCAAAATGCAAGTCCCATTTCTTCATTTGTTTTTCTGGTTACTTTCAAAAATAATTTCTAACTTGGGTTTAACAATAGTTTTTAGTGCAACATTTGTTCAGTTCCAGGCTCTCCTTTCTATAGCTTATGAACGCTCTGAAATCTTCATGTTATTCATCCATGACCATTCTGATTTCACTTTAAGGATTCTCCTCAGAGAAATATAGTCTGTGTTTCTGTCTCAGCTCAAAGGCAGAAATCTAGCTCTTCATACAGTAAGCTCACTGTCTGATACTTACTACTCAGATGAATTCATGAAATGAAGATTTATTTTTCTACAGTTGTTGCTCCCTAGTTTGAATCTTAAACTTTAAAGAACTTTATTTATTTTTATACTTTTAAGTGTACAAGTCTGAGGTTTTGACTAAATATTGTATATATGAGAGACTATAATATACACCAGATATAAGATTATTGTTACCTGTGTTTACTAGTTTTGGCTTTTGTATTTGAAGTTCTTCAAATTTAATCTTCCTAGCTCAAATAAAAATATTAAGATTAACTAAAATCAACTTCTTTGAAGTTATGCTAGTACAGAAATTATGATCATACTACATGGGGAAACATGTTTTGTTCCTATTCATATAGTTAAAGAAGTAGTCCAACCATTCACTTTAGAATGATAATAACTATAAAAATCTCCAGCCAAAATTTCTGGTAAACACCAACAAGCAAAAGGTGAAATTTAACTTTAAAGATGCTTCCAAAAATATAAGAAATTGGGTGGTGGCTTTTGCTGACCCTTTGGGCCTGAAGGTTCACTGCTCATTTGATTGGTGGCTTTTGAAGCCACAAAGTCACAGAGCAGAGTTTATAAGTTTTGATTGCTTTGTTCCTGTTTACATGTGTTCATGTTCCTTTAACATAGAAATACAAGGAATGTTACCTGTGTGGTCAGCTTACAGGAAAATCAGATTGTAAGCATGAAACGGGTATTGTAAACTTTGTTAGCCTACAAGTTTGAGTCAGACTCATTTAAGCTTAAGTGGAGAGATGCTTTTTTGCTCCACAGACCTTGGATCAAAGGGATGGAGGCCATAGGCCTAGAAGCAGATAGGAGCAGAAGAAGTAATGCTAAAAATTCCAAATATGCTTCTGCCAATTCCTCATTTATTCAGATATTGACAATAACTGGATATTAAGAAAACTGAATTGTGTTTCCCAGCAGTAGCAGGTGTGCTGAATGGCAACTCCATCTCTGCTGCTTCTTGAGCAGAAAGCACAGTTCTGTAGCAGGAAGACCTGAACGGGTGCCAAGGAAGCCTCTGTCACACTTTCTGTCTCCACATTAGTCCTGACTTAATTTTTCTAGCTGGAAAAACTTCTTGCACCATTTTCAGGAGTACTCATTTCCTGTGCATCCTTCCTGAAACACATATTGTGTGATTTTCATGTCATGCCACAGCTGGTAGTTTGCACTCCCAGTGCAGAAAGCCAATTGTATCCTGGGCTGCATCCAAGGAAGTGTGGGCACTGGGGTGAGGGAGGGGATTCTGCACCTCTGCTCTGGTGAGATCCCCTGTGCTCTGGAGTCCCAGCACAGGAAGGACATGGACCTGTTGGAGTGAGTCCAGAGGAGGGCCATGAGATGATTCCATGGCTGGAGCATCTGTCCTGGGAAGACAGGCTAAGAGTTGGGGCTGTTCAGCCTGGAAAGCAGAAGGATCCAAAAAGACCTTTGTAGCCTTCTAGTACCTGAAGGGGACCACAAGAGAGCTGAAAAGAGACTTTTTACAATGGCATGTAGTGATACAGCAAGGGAAAATGGCTTTAAGCTGAAAGAAGGCAGGTTCACATGAGGTGTTGAGGGTGGTGAGGCACTGGAACAGGTTAACAGAGAAGTTGTGGTTGCCCCATTTGGGGAAATGTGCAAAGTAGGATGGGGCTCTGGGCAATCTGGTCTACTAGAAGGTGTCTCTGCCCCTGGCAGGGGGTTGGAACTGGATTACCTTTGAGGTCCTTTCCAATGCAAACCATTCTGTGATTCTATACTAGGCATTCCAAATGCAGTTGAAATAAATGGCAACTGAGGATCTAATCTCTGCAATTCAACTGTTGGCATGTTAGCTTAAATTTACTCTAGATGTCTCTGGGTCTCAGTTTCCCATTTCTAAAATCAATTCATCCCTCTGCTTCACAAAGATTTTGCAAAAATAAGTTCTTTTGTGTGTATTACAAGGTTTTGTTTAGTAGAACTGAGCCAAACAGAGAAATCTATAAAGAATTAAATAATTACCCATTTAGCAGACAGTTTGAATAATGTTTAGTAAGTAAAACATAAAACTAATCTTTGAGCAGGGAGATTAAACTGAAGTAGCTTTATCTTGTCTTATACAGAAAACCTGCTGAAAATAATTGTGATGAAATTACGATGCCTTCATATCAAAGGAAAAATGAGTTGCCCATATAACATTGATCTGTCTTAAATGTTGTTTCACTTAAACTTGCCAATTTTACTTGACTACATTTGAATAAAGAATTTATTTTAAAATTTTATTTTGAGGTTCATGCAATTCAATAAAAAGAGTTTCCATTTTTTTGCAGTAATGTTGGTGTTTCGTTGTTTAATGCTGCATTGAAATTGGCTGTTGCTGGGTAAAGAAATAAAAATGTGAAAATAATTGAAATTTCATTGAAAAGCAAAATACTTGTAATAGAAATAAAGCTTTTTTAAATGTCAACCATACTAGTCAAGGATGAGAGAGTAATTTATGGCGTGCTTGAAGACAAGAATTTCTATACATCACTCATGTATCTGATTGAAAGTAGCTTAAAAAGTTAGTTAATCTGGGACAAGGAGTTCAAGCTGGTCAAACAGGATATAACTCAGATCTAATGCATACTTGTAAGGCTAAGTGGTTTTTTAGTCAAATTGCCAGGGTGTGAAGTTATATGAAAATAAGCAAGTAAATACCATTTCTGTGGCAAACAACAAGGACAATAGCAATTTTTTTGCCCTTGTACTTCTTGGGAAATACATCTTATTCTCTCTGCATTTGTTTACACTATCTACTTCTCAAACTGGAGACTACTTCCAGGGCATTTGGACAATGTTCAAGATTTTTATTCAAACAAATAAAAGATTTTGTTCACAGTTAGTAACACAAGTAGTAGAATGTTTCATTTTTTCAAGTGCAGCGTTTCTAGAGATTTTTTTGTGTCTTACAAATCCCACTTGAATTTTGATAGCAGAGGTTAGAAATACCTGGTGGAGTTTGTGCACAAATTTGGCAATAATGTTTATGACTTGAATTAATATGGGCTTTAGCTTATACAAGATACCTAAACTCTTTTTATTTGGGTATTACAATTAATGCAGCTTCTCTGAACAAAAAGCAGTATGATCTTGAATAAACACTGAACCACCCCTAAAATATCACTGAAACATGCCATCATTCCAGTGTTACTCATACAGCATTATCTGTATGCTGTCCCCCCTCCTAAGAACACAAAATGCAGCTCAAATTTTTTTTTCATACTCTGAAGAGAAGAAATCCCTCTTTGCTTCTTTTAATTCTCAACTATGAAGCCTATACTGCCAGTTTGTAGTTGGCTTTCCTGTTAGCTTACTGTGGTTTGTAATTTGGCTCCTTTTTTTGTTGTATATATCACAGTTCTTCCTATCTTCTCATTGTAAGGTGTTCAGCTTGCAATTTTAGTTGGTTTGTAAGACTTCTTTGAATCCTCTTCTAGGATAAATAAATGTGTTGATTTTACCTCTCCAGCACAATGTCAATTCCTGTTGAGGAGTGACCAATCTAAAAGGCAAAGTGCCCTTTGCCTTTTCATTCCATATTGTTTGAAATATTGGATAATACCTTTTTTTTTGAATACTGCTCCTGTAAAAGGAACCACTTCAGCCATTATGTTTCTATGGTGTATTCATCAATCCCCTTCCACTGTCCTGTTTGAATAGTAGTTAGGATGAGCCCTAATCTGACCAGAGAATTCCATATGTGAGTTCGTTGTCTACTGGGAAACAATTATCCAAGTTCAATAAATCTGTATGTAAATTGTAGGTGATTAGGAAAAAACTCAGAAAAGAGAGCTCAGTAATATATGGATGAGGACAGTGACATATTAAGGATTTAAGATTAACTTTTGTTCAGTGTCCCTTCTACCAAGCATAACACTTATTAAGTTGTAAAAATCTGCTCCTAAAATTATTTTGGCTTCAAATAATTTTCTGTTTATTTATTCACACTGACTCCAAATGACTGATTTCTTGTGTGGAATACCACATTATTTAATATCCATATTTAAATTTTGGTGAACTGAATCCCACCATCAGTAGTGCTTGTTTTAAAAATTGTGTTAATGAGTAATGTCTGCTGCTATCAAATTCCTTGTGCTCACTTTTCTTTCCATTTCAGAAGTAGTTTCAGCATAATAGGAAAAATAATTCTGTTGTTTTGAACTGACTTTAGTCCTAATTCAGATGGCCATAAAGAATTCTCTTAAGACCTTGTGTGTTCAGTTCAGTATAAAAGTGTTGTTTGAATAAGAATTGATTCCTGAAATTGGAAGGTTGCATGTTATAATAGGATTTTTTAATCCTCACATACTTTATTGAATGTTTTGTGAAGTACACAATTCCAGGTGCACTATTTTTTTTTGGAACTAGACAATCTTTAAGGTCCTTCCAACACAAGCCATTCTTGCGAATGTTTTTTTAACAACTTCATTTTTATATTCCATATTAATTCAATCAAAGCGATTCTCTCTGTTCTTCAGATAGATTTAACACAGGTTTTTTAGTGAAATCAATAATGTATTTCATTGCATTTTTTATTTGCTCCAAGTTTAACCTTATGGATATTGCTTAGAATAACATGCCAAAATCAGTTTTTATAAGTATTATCAGAGCACCTTCAGACATTGTTAATCATGGTTTAGTTTTCTCTTATCTGTTTATTTAGAGACAGTGAATAATATATGTTGCACCCTTAGAGGATAGAAGGCATTTTAGGCAGAAGACACTCTGCAAACCCCTACAGTTATAAATCAGATCACATGTGATTTGAAATCTGTTTAAAGCAGGCAAGCATTTCAGAGACCATTCAAATGGCACGTGCACAGTGTATATTGTACAGAACTCGGGTCATGAAATTACTAATAAGGCTCATGCAGAACAAAAGCAGCAGCAGCACACTTTCCCACATCACAGCAGATATGTTGTCTTCATAAAGCTGCTGAAGTTTTAAGGAAAGGCTGCATGAGTTATGCACATTCTCACCAGCAGTAAAGGCAGTAGGTGCAATACCTCATGAGCAGGCCTGCCCGGTGTTTGGGAGAGTGAGAATGCAGTTCTGAAATTGCAGTAAACAGCTGCTGTGCTTTGCTTACCCTGCTTCCTTCATTACAGCTTGGCGAACTCATTCCCGCTGCTGTACCTTAGTCCTCTGTGTCTGCCTATGTTTGGGTTTCTGCTGGTGGTTCCACATTCTGCATGCTTTCCTCGGAGTGGAGCTGTGTGCTTTCCCATGAGTGCTAAGGGTTATGGGTCAGCCTCCTGCAGGCTCTGTGTTCCTGAGAAACGGGCTCTTTCTGTTGGTGGTAACTCATGTTTTGATGTCATTGTTCTGAATTGTTCTTCATGTTGTAGTATTGAGTTAAAATGTACTCCCGTAAGAGTTAGCTTTTCATATTGGGCTGGAAACTCTTCACCTTTGTCTAGCAATTTGTTTTATTATAACCAATGGCTTTTAATTGTACCTCCCATAATGAAGAGCTGACTTAATACTCTGTGCTAATCTTGTTATGACTTAAAAAAGGTAAGTAATTTCTCTAACAATTCCTAACAGTCATGGTAGAGTGTTAAAGGGTTTCTCAGTTTTCTTTTTTTGTTATTTTTCACATGAATTTTTCACTCGTAGCATGAAATTTTCTTTGTGTCTTTTTTCTATTTTTCTTGAAAAAAAATTTTTTTAGACTGATTTTTATTTGCAGCAAAACATATTATGTAAATTTAAATTAATCCAATTTAGTACAGCCACTGATTTTGTTTCTCAGACCAATCATGACCGATAGATAGAAGTTGTCAACAGGACTCTTTATTTTTACCATTCCCTTTATTTATTTTTGAGTACTGTATTTTACATTCTATTTACTACTTCAGCTTATGGGAGAAAGCTTACTCTGCATTCCAGCATGATAAAGTTACATTTTCAAGAACATAAAATCCAGTTTGTTTAAAATACAGAGTAATGTGAACTGAATGCTTTAGGTTTGGTTACATTCTGTCTGAACTATGCAGGGGAATGGTACTGGCTGGTAGCCCAATGTAACTTCTGCCAAGATAGACTGTGAGCCAAGAGGCTGTAGAATGGACAAACAATAAGTCTATACCTTCCCTGTGAAAGAAAAGACAGCAATAGGTTGCTATTTCTGTAACTACCTGTGAATGAGAAGAATTACAGTAAAGTCTCCTAATAATAATTCTCCCTAGTCAGTCATGGCACTATATGCAATGTAGCATGGATTTTCCTCAGTTAATAATAGTTGTGAAAAGAATACAGATTTTTTTTGTAAATGGCACAAATAACAAAGTAGTAAAACATATAAATAATGAATATTTTGAAAGCACATGACCCCATTTATAAGAAGCTCCATTGCTGCCAAAACTGTATGTGTTAGGGCACTGGTGGGTTTTATTCAAAATCATTTTTCTGGAGTTTTGATTAAAAATAACATTTAGGATGAGAATGTGCAATTCATATTAAACAGAAGTATTATGTAATAACTAATTTTTATGTCAGTTATGTTAAAACATGGTTTGTATTCTGCAGCTGTGAGCATAGGTTGGGAAACGATCAAGTCTAGCTGATCAAGCCTTTTATTTTATTATCATGGATTCCTCTTCCACAGCTGCTTTTAAAATTTGTGGGAAGCAAATTATTTCTCATACTGCATATGTTGCCCATCAGGTGAGTGATAACATGGAAACTTTAGGCTGGGTGTAAGAAATCAAAAAGTAAATATGAAGTCCTCTGTGTGCACAGAATTAAAAAAATGACCTGTGAGAGGCTGTATGTGAAGCCAGCTGTCTTTTGTTACCATTGTCATTTGGACATTTTAAGAGCAAAACTTTGTCAGCACGTTTTTTATATTAGAAGATTTGATCTGCAAATCTCAGCTGCTCTGTTCATTATAAATCTCTTGTTTTTGTCCATACACTAGCTCCACTATAGGTTGGAAGGGCTTAAAGATGAACTGAGGAGGAATAGAGGCTACAACTCGAGAGTAACTATTACTGCTCAAAGGAGCTGTTTTCCATTCGCAAACATTGCTTTGCGCTATGGGTTTGGGCTCCTTCTGTTCCTCCACTTTGTTGAAAGACTCTCTCTTGACTTCCATTTTACTTCTTTAGCACTGTCTTTGTCTGCTAACATTTTTCCTCCTTCTCTAGTAGCTTTTATCTGTGTCCTTTGGATCACATATTTTACTTAGTTTGTTTTAGTAGATTGTTTCAAATGTTTGTGTTTTGTATTTTTGGTTTTTTGCTTTTTTCTTTAGGACTATGTTATCTCACTGAATTTCATTCCACAGTTGCTGAATCGCTTGGTTATTTTGCAGCAGGTCCATTCCTCATTTTCTCTTTTCATGTTTTTCAGTGAGAAATAAGAGAGCCTCTTCCATTTTAAACAGTAGTCTTACACACATAGGCCCATGTCTCCTTTTGCATACACCATCTTCTGCCTTGCCACATCCATCCTGCTTCTCTCTCCCCCTCAAACTGTGCTTCTCTTTCTTTTGTGTTTTCTTTCCTGCCATTATACCACCTTTTTGGTCCAGAATTGTCCTTTGGTAAATTATAGGTAAATATTTCCTTCTTCCAAAGAGAGTTCATTTTATGCCTTTGAAATCTGGTAAAACAACTCTGGGCCAAATTTGGGCATCATTAATATTTTGTTTGCAGTTTTCTTGTATAGTATTTTTGGTGGGAAGTGGGGAGGGTGTGGGGTTTTTCTTTTTGTTTTTGTTAAAGAAGAGTTTTTTTCAGGGAAGGACTCCATAACCCACTCTAAGTTGCAACATTACTTTCCATAAGTTATTCCATTACAATAAGTAGATTGTGTTGCGCTGTAGAGTCCAATCTTTTTATGTGACTATTTGGGGCAAGCTGCTGTGGAACAGAAGAAAGAGGTTTAGAAGCTGGGGCACAGTTTGTTTCAGCCTTAAATGGTTGCTCCTTTCTGAAGACAGCTTTTCGGGGGTTGGAGGGTTATCATTCTTCATCAGTTGTTAGATGATACATAATTCACTTTCTAGGTAATTTTTTTGTGACTGCAAGTCCAGAGTGACTGAAAGATAATCTGGATTCACTCCTTTGCTTTTGCAGCAGAGACAGATGTTCTGCTGGGAAATGACACCCTCAGCATCACCTGTGCTATTCCCCTTCTTTCACTACATGTGCACACTTCTACTTATTAGTACTCTCATTGAAATTTAAAATATCTTTGTCAATAAGTAAAAAAGAGAAGGATTTAGTTCTTACTATCTCAGAGGTTTGTCCTCCTGTGAAGTTTACTTTAGCTGGGGTTTTGTCCACACAAAATGCTTTCTATTCAAGTGCTGCCAGGTCAGTCATCTGGCCTGACAGCAGTCCATCTGAAAACTTGCAGCTTCAGGGTTATTATACATGGTGCTATCTTTCCAAACCTGAGAAGAACTAACTAGAATTGATGCTTCCCTGTAGATAAAATTTAAACTCTGCTGTGTTTACAGGGCTGATACTCTTAAAAAACTCCACCAATTCTCTTTAAAATCTGCATAGTAAACAGAATTGTAAATATCCAGCGTTACTAGAATATTATACAAATGTGAATTGCCCAATTTCCCTGTAGTCAGACTAATCTATCTGGAATAGCACAGTGGTAGCTAAGCATCATTTAGAAGAGGGTTTGTTGAGAAACCATGTCATTCTCACACAGTTATTTTTTAAAGTAGAATTCCACACAGAATTCATAGTGAACATAGCATTTCTTTTAACCAAATAGGAACAGCAGAGTAAATTTATCAGCTCCATCCAGGAGCCATTTAGACAGTTGTGTGTTGCTTATACAATTGTGAAGAATTCTGATGAAACATTTTCAGAGTCAACATAATTGAAACTAAATATTTTAAACTCACAATACCTGAAAATATCAGCAATAGAATTTTAAATCAGGTCATATACTTTTGTTAGTATTCTGTCTAATCATCAAACAGGACCTTGATTCAGAGCTACTGTAATTACAGCTGTTTAAGAAAATGTGGATTTTCTGTTGAAAACTGATGCTTAACACATAATTTTAAGCACTGTTCTTTGATTTTTCTCACTTACTGTCCTTAGGCCATCTTGTTTCTTATGGGAGGGGTGTGGAATCAAATTGCTTGTATCAGATTCTGACCTTCAGCTTAAACATACCCTTCTGCTTAAATATACTTATCTCTTGAAAAATATGTAAGAATGTTGGTGAAAATATGTATAGCCTCTGTCTTAGATCCCAGGAGCTTGCCCATTTTATCTCTGTATTTTGCATTCTTGTTAACTTCTGTAGCTCATAGACTCTGTGCTCTCTCTGCAGGTCCAGTCTAGGTGCAGCAGCAAGGAGAACATCCTCAGAGCAAGTAAGTGCAGAAACTTCATAGCTCTATTGAGAAACTAGGACTGCTCAGAAGACAGCAAATGATATTCAGATCAGAGGTGGGACTAAGTGGGTTTGCAGCAGAAATTTAGTAAGTTAAGACAGTGAAATCAGTCCAAAGGTAAAACTGTAAATAGCTCATAGTGTTCATGTACTAATGAAGAGTCACCTTTGAATTTATTCTTCCAAGTTGCATTTCTAGTGACATGGAGGTCTGCATTGTTTGTGATGTTTTGTTGTAAATGATCATGTGTGTGCAGGTTTTATGGGCAAGAATTAACACTCAAAAGACAATGAAAATGGAAATTCTCAACTTGAATACACATTCTTTTTATTTTCATACTTGAACATGAATTTGAATGTTGGATTGCATAGAACCAAACCAAAAAATGCTAAGGTTAAGAGTTCACATTTGATCCAAATGATGTCTAGTTTAATTTGCACAATTCTTTTTCTTTGTGTTGTGGGAATCTTTTCTAGTCTATAATTTGATCCACCATATGTGCGTGTGTATATATATAAACATAATATACATATATATATATGTATAATGACAGGACTAGGAAGTTGTTTTGGTGGTAAAAGAGCAGGCTGTCAAGAATTTTCTACCTTATGCAACCAATTGAATTAGCTGCTTCAAAGCTAGAGGATTATTTTGTCGTGCAAAATGCAGCTTAATGTAAGTAGTTATTTTTAGAGCTATCTGACATTTCACATTAGTGAAAGATAACTTGGTAAAGTCTGAGGAGTTGTTTAATGTCATTTGCTTGTAATTAAAGTACCATTTAGTAATTTTACAATTTAAAAAAAATAATTTGTTTGTCTCTGGGTCTATTTAAATCTGTGATACCTCTAATAGAAGTGTTAGCATTTGTTTGTAGGAAGAAATGGGAGAGAGAAAGGTTAGTAGTTACACCAGCATCTTTCTTCCTTTCTTCATTGGGGTTATTCATGCTAGTGTTAAACCTAAAGGGGCTCTATTTTCTTGACTTTTCTTGCAGAAATAATGGGTGTTACTTTTGGTGTTGGAAAAAAGATGTCAGAGAGTAGGAAATATTATCTATTTTCAAAAAGTCTACGTTGGAGAATGCATTTTTCAGAAGATTTTAACAGTACCTTTGACTTAAGCAAATGACATGCATTAGGGACAGACTTGCAAATCTGAAGGTTGTTCTCTGGGGACCAGTCGAAGCATTCAAAACCTGTGAATTCTATCACTTTTTAGGGTTTAAAGAGGTAAAATGTGAGTTTCTGAAGTAGCTAACAGTGAGTTTTAAGTAGCAGTGAAATTACTGCTAGAAGCAGTAAAAGCATCTAGTGGCAATAGCATAAAGGTTGTTCACTGCCACAAAGTTCCCTCAGCTTTCATTGCTGTGACTTGTTTTTTCTTAGCATTTTCCTTCATATTTTCCAACTTAAAACATCAGGAAAGTGTTTTTTAGCATATATTGTGTGGAATCTGCTGGACCTTCAGGAATTACAGTGCTGCTAAAGCAGGGTTTCTTTCTCTATGCAGAGGCGGGTGTGGGAAGTTTGACTGTATTTCACAAATGCTTTCCTTTTCCTCTTTAATGATGTTGTCAACAAAAGCCAGGCATGATAACTGGAAATGTAAGCTTGCTAGGGAGAGCCCCATTGTTAAATCCAGGAATGCAGTTTTTCCATGCTACAGTTTTATCTTACAATAGTTTAATTTGGATAATTTGTCCCTAGTTTTCCCTAGTATGAGAAAGTTAGGTTTAAGAGTTTATGAAGTCTTAATATAGTTAGAAAGTGTCTCATCAGCTGTTTCTCTCTTCCTCAGAATGCCAACTGCTATCTTAAGGAAGATAATTAAGTCAACTAAAAATTATTTGTGCTTGACAAATTCATAGTGCCTGTTTTTTTCATGATGCGATCTCCTAAATACGTACAAAGAGATTGTTCAAATAATTTCTTCCAGAATCATTCCTGGAAGAATTAGGTGGGCAGTTTTACTTGTCTCTACTCCTTCCTCTGAAAGGTAGCTATTGTGTTAATAGCAAAAAATGATTAGTGAACAATCTCTCACATAAAAAGGTAAGCATGCGTTAGTGCTGAACAAGTATTGTATATATAGATTAATTAAGAAACCTCCTCTTCTGAAGGAAGACTGCGTGATTGTTGTGCTATTTTTCACTTGCTTTTTATCAGAAGACTACACTTGAAGCAATAATCTATTTTTTTTCAGAATCTGAAGGCATGTGCAACAACAAATGAGATATTTATGTAGTGACTGCAAAGCAAAATCATGTCACTGAAAATTAGTTTCTATTATTTAATGCTTTTTGTACTGTAATTTATGTTACTTAGGAATATTGTTACATATCACATATAGAACATCATCCACTTTGACTCTCATATATACCTTCTTGTTCTAGGTAAATCCTTTCAAGATACTCTGCAAATGTAATTGTCTTAATCTTTTGGTTTCTATCTGTTGCTCTTGTTTATGTATTCCTGCAATAGTTCTCTCTTCAGTTGCTTATCTTCACTTGCAAAATCCTTCAAAGCTTGTTGTCCCCTTGTTTAATCTCTCAGTAAGTATCATGAAATCAAACACACGTTGGTTTCATTTTCAAACAACTTCTGTCATATTTTCTCCCTACCTGTCCCTCACACCTGGGAAAAGCAAGCTTTCCTTAAGCTGTCCTACTGCCTTCACTCCAATCATACTTTTAAACAACACTTTGCTATGGTGACAACAAAATCTTGACAACGGGTAGGATGCCCTCTAGTTAGAGACACTGTCTGCTGCCTTGAAGTCACTGCTGCCCAGTGATTTCATTGTGCTCTCTCTATCTTCCTTTCAAACCTTTGGACTCCCATCTCACTCTTGGATTGTAGGCTCACTGGCACAGTGTCCATTGTTGCTCTTCATCTGTGCACGGCACAGAGCATGTTGAGATGTGTTTGTGCAGAACAGAATGGAGTGAATTGTCCTGAGTTCATAGAACTGAATTAGTCTCAGATTCTCATCCTCAGTGTAAAATATTGCATCACCTTGAAGGGCTTCTGTTGTAGATTAACCAGTCTTTTCATGCTCATCAAGACTTCTGGTATGCTCTTCGCTACAGATAAGGATATACTCTCTCTTGATTCTAGTTGAATACAGTGTCTTCCCAGTGTCAGACATGAAAGCTCAGTAGTGATAACTAGCTAATTTAATTTGCTCCAAAGTGCTAGATTAGTTTCAGTAAAATGGTTTAAATGAACATCACTACATGAATCTGCTCACTGTAGCACACATGAATTTGTTCTTTCTCATTGCAGGTCACAGTGCTGTTGACATTACCAAGGTAGCAAGAAGACATCGCATGTCTCCATTCCCATTGACATCTATGGACAAGGCCTTCATCACAGTTCTGGAGATGACCCCCGTGCTTGGAACAGAAATCATCAATTACAGAGGTATATTAAATTGGATTCTTTGTGAGTCTGAGGGTGATTTCTGCCCTATTTGGCAACCTTTCTGCTCTTTTATTAATGTTGTGAGGTGTCTGAAACAGTGCTTTCTCCAGGAGAAACTGCTTTAGGAAATACCAGTAATAGGGGAAACCTTTCAAAGTTAGGAGAATGTCAGTTGAACTCAGTGGTGCTCGCTGAAGGAGTCTATAATGGAATGCTAGTAAAATACATGAATTAATTTTTTTCCTGTTTGTATTATATGCTGCAAACATGTTATACTTAACCTGAATGTGCCTCAGTGGACTTTTGTAGATACCAAGTAGCTGTAAGCTGTACTGTGATTGGTCCCCTCTGTTGTCTTACTGCAGAAGATTCTCACTAAGCCCCTTTCCCATCTGAAATTAATGATCAAAACAAAGTGATTATTGATCCCAGATAATTATTTTCCATGTCTATGTGTTTAACAGTTCATCTCAGTCTCTTTCCAGTTTCTAGTTAGCCTACTAGTCATTCCAGAATTTTCCTCTTCTTCTCATAAGTCTGATTCCTTTTCTATTCTAACACTACATGGTCATTTTCTGAAATTACTTCCTTTTAATGTTTGATCTATCCAAACTTTGTAATTAAAAGAGTAACTGGTTTTGATTTATACAGTGAGGTTGTCTTCAAAAGCACCAAACAGTGAGCAAAATATCAGACTTTGTGATTTTGTGGCTGTATCTATACTCCTGAATAAGTAGGGATAGATGAAGTGATTTTCTGGCCCTAAAAGGAATTAGCAAGGCATCTCATGTTTATTCAGCTAAACTATCCTCCTTCCTGAAATACTGTGTTTGTAATGTCTATTAAGTGCTTAGGTCCCTAAGCTTCTGCTTTTCCTTACATCAGGCCTAGACATTATCTGGGAGAATGTTCTTGGCATATAACAAAACCATGACAGGAAATATACTGACAAGTAAATCTAAACTATGTAGGGAAGCAGAAACCTCTTCCAGGGATTCTTCCAGATTGTCCAACACTAAGGTAGTGAGGGAAAAGATTGTGGAACTGTAAACCTCGAAAGGCAAAAACATATAGGACATTGGTGTGCTACAGACAGCAGAGAGATACAAATGGTTTCTGAATAGAATATTCTGTCTTCTGGCTTGGAAGTTCAAAGTTTTCATGCTCTTTGCCAAATCTTTGTGCTACCAGAAGCCTTCAAGATGTCTTTATATTGACGTACTGATTTAGCAGACTGTATGTAATATCACGCCTGTGCATTTAGTGACTCCTGGCAGAGTTCAGTGCTCCTCTATGCCTTGGCAATAGGATTTCTGAGAAAATGCTCCATATTCTGCATTCAGAACAGCACCAATACTGGATCAACAAAGAATATGCATAGTACACCCTGCACTTTCATAATGGTGTGCAGATTAGAAGGCACTATGGCATAAATGCCTGAGCATAACTATTGGGCCTTTTTGGGTAGCTGTCAGTTAAATGTCTTTTCTAAGACAGCCCTTTGTGAACAATATGATGAGCTGCAGTGTTGGGTACATTTAGTCCAAATAAATGCTACATATGCAACCCTGAACTCCTGAAATAAAGTATGAAAGACTGGCATCTGCCTCCCTGATAAGCACATCATATATTTATTTTGGTATGTCAGATACAGTTAAGGTACTGTAGGATTATTATTCTTCTTTGAATAAGAGAAGTTTTGATTCTAAGTCCAGAGCATATGTATTGTTATTCCTGGCACTCTTATTTTTTCAAATGTAATGAACTGAGTCTGCTGAGTCACTTTAGTTTTGATCCTCTTCCCTCTCACCAAAAACACAAGCATTAGATTGATGGTAACATTAGCAGGTTCAGAGACAGATTCTTGATTTAATGTTCACATAATTATACCAACAATTCCTTCATATTTTTGCACTGTAGTGCAAAATTTTATCTTGCAATTTATTTTTCAAGTAGTATACACTTAATTTAGCACTGTACATTTTCCAAATATACAGTATGAAATTTCAGGATCGAGCTTATAAGAGACAGCCTAAAGGACATGTCTGTGTCTGTGATACTGCAAATTCAATTCTCTTCATCTACAGATACAAATCTCAAGATGGAAATGCATTTTCAGAAGTTCTTAAATGTTATACAGACAAATACATTGAATTGTTTTGTATAGGCATATGTGTGTGCATGTGTGTGTGCAACTTATGTGTTGGATAAAAGATGTTAATTTTGAAGAATGCAATGAATCAAGAACCAGTTTTTCAATTAGTTACAGGTTCATTTTTTTTTTTAATATACATTACATTTCAGAAAATAGTAAAAATTTAGTTCTTCGGGTCTGACACTATATTTAGAAAAGCCCTATTGAACTGTGTCTGTTTTCTTTGTGATTTTGTGTCTTCAATTACAACTGAGATTCAGAAAACTATCTTTCAGGAGCACAGCTTCTCTCCAAGGAAAGTGAAATGTGCAAAATTCTAGGAGGGCTAATTGCCTAATTAATTTAACCTGATTTAGTTAAAACTAAAGATATTTCATACTATTCATCCTTGTAAATAAAGCTGCTGAATGTTATTCTGTACAAATACCCAGTACGGTCCTGATTTTATTCTTGATTAGTCAAGGTAAGCTGTAGTCTCACAGATCTATATTCTCTCCTAACATAAGGGAGAGGATTATTAAAGTTATCTTTTGAAACATGACTTTCATGCTGGTGTGTTGCTCAGTGACCATATAGATCATTTAACCTCTTTCATATTTAAAAAAAAATGGACTGCATTTTAAAGAAGTGTCATAAACCTAAGGCATCTGAAGCATATTTCTCACCTGCCATCATCAGTATCTGGTATGAAGCCCCCAATTAGGCTTTTGTTCCAAATAAATGCAGTTACCTGAGTATAGCTCTGTGGGCATATAAGGTTACGTTTTTAGACAACATGATTATGATTATTCTTCTGAAACTAAGAAGATACAGAAATTTCATTGATAATAAAATTATAATTCAGAAGCAATCTACAATTTATGAGCTTAAGCCAGAGAACAGCATATTTATTCTTTTCTAGTCCGAGAGCCTAACTGATTGGTTTGGCAGCATTGACTTTTCATATCACACTGAAGTGCTACCAGGGCAGTATTTACAAAATCCATCACTTCCTAGTACAAGATGTCTTACTGCTGTGCCCCAGAGAAATCAAAGTTCTTCACAGAACTGTACCAGGTTCAACACCTAAGCTTAGCAAATGCCCACATTTGAAAAGTCAGTTTAATGTAATTCTCCCTTTTGTGTCAGAAAGCTATGAGCATCACAAGGGGTTGTTTGATGACATTAAAATAATTCAGAACATCTTTCTGAATTACAATTAATCAAAATAGGGTCAAACTGTATTTTTAGAATATTTTCTTAAAAGAGAGTGCAGAGGTACTGAAGATTGTGCTCTGGTTGCTGACTTGCTTCATTTTAAATGCCTAAGCTGCTTCAGCAAATAATTCTTACATTTTTCTTCTTGTAATGAAACTCATTGCCATTACTGGCTAGCCATTTATTCCTTTAAAATATTGCATGGCAGTATGCCAAGAACATACTGTTCAACTTTGCCCTAATTGGTGTGATTTTGCATGCAAACAAGAAGCAAAATGAAGGCACAACATGCCTGCTAAAATTGAAAGTATCACTTTTTTGATATGAGATTTCGTGCATCTATGAACAAAGGGTGTTTTTGCTAGGCCTTTGATAGCTGCCTTTTCTGTGCTATAATTTAAATATCTGTGTCTGCATTCTTTTACTCAGTATAAGTGTACAAGCTTCCATGAGCTTTCTAATACGTTCTATATTGTGTATCACAGGCACTGATATGCAGGTTTGCACAGGTGAATTAATAGCCATTACAAAAGTGCTTTTCTAGTTGCTTTAACAGGTTTCAGCAGCATTTTCATGGCAATACTTATTTCAGCAATGCAGCATGAATGGTAACTTCAGGCTGAAAGTTGATACATATACATACGGATGTGAGCACAATGTTGTTATAGTTACAATAATTGCTAATTAAATCAGTTTGTGTTAATAAGTAAAATACAATCTTCATTACAATACCACTTCACTGGAGCTGAACATTTTCAAATTGAGTAGGTGAACTTTTTTAACAAAATCTGCCCATTTAGTGTGTGGCACTAGCTCTTCTGCCTTCTCGGTCGATCCGGAGCCACGCAGATTTCCTTGTCTGTATAATAAGAAACGCACTTTATGCACTTCTCTTTTTTGGCATGTCACAAAGACCATAATTTCTAAAGCATATATCCATGCAAATTCTCCTGGCAGAAATAATCATGCATCCTCTCACTCCATCATACTTTCAGCTGGGTATTGCCTTCCAGTGCCACAATGCAGCCTAGGAGCAGGCCTCTATTAGGGGCAGGGCTTCCCTTCTTTTCCTTAGACTTGCTGGAATCAAGCCAGTCTCAGTAGTTCTGACCCATTGTGTCCCTTCCCAGTACGTCTAATCACACATGTAATAAATCTGCTGTCTCTCTCACACTATATCAAGGGCCAAGTTACATATTTTCCACTCTGTTCCATATCATACTAAAAAATAAAGCTCTTGCTGGTGCCATAAAAGTTCCAGCCACTTGACTGAGGGTGAAGTAATTCATGTCAGTCTCTACAGAGAGGCTGAGCCAAATTACAGCTCCTCAGCCGTAGTTACTAAGTGAAGAGAAAGGGTATGTTTGAAACAGCTATTAAAATATTTAGATCTATAACACTGTAAATTTATATAAATAATTCTGACACTTACATGCACTCACCCTCCATTAAGCAGAAATGCTCTCAGCAATTAGGCGGAGCTAATCTATTGCAAAACTCTGTCAATTTATGAAAACTAGTCCATTGTTAATGTTCTCAATTCATCACCTCTCGCCTTCTGTGCACAGGATTCACTTTTGAAATGCCATTTTACAAGTTTTTGAAAAGGAAATGTAATAAAAATTCAAATAAAGAAAATACATATATTTAAGAGATCTTAGAGGAAAAACTTGTCCTGAAGAAACAAATACTTGTTTGTCTTGTTTAATACTTGTTTATTAAGGACCTGTCTGGTCCTTAATCAGAGCTATCACCTTTGGGTTTAGATACTTAGCATTCAAATCTACTGTCAGCAATTCCACCATAACCAGGAGCACAGACTTAAACAAATCCTTTATCATTACTTTCAGACTCCAGTCTTTTTTCCTGTATGTAGGGTCAAAAATCAAAAGCCTGAGAGATCTCTATGTCCCATACACATACATTTCACCTATTGGGGGGCACGGCTTTTAACTTTGTTTCCCCCTTTCACTCACTGTAATGACACAGAGCATGGTCTTTTCTCTTTTTTCTAGATGGAATGGGGCGAGTCCTTGCTCAAGATGTATATGCAAAAGATAATCTACCACCATTTCCAGCATCAGTAAAAGACGGCTACGCTGTCAGAGGTAAACACTCACTTTGTGGACATGCAGTATAGTGTCTGCTAGTTTATAACATGTTAATTCACCTGTTTTGGATCCAGCAGGGGTTATTTTGGTTCAGACTTTATATAGATCATTGTTGTGGTCAGTTATATAAAATGCACTGTCTTGAAGGAAGGCCACAAAGCTGAGTTCTGGTCTTTTAAGTAGATACAGGTGTACACAAGGAAATGTACATCCATGTGTGCACCTCTGTTGCTCGTGCATTTCTTGGAAACATTTAATATTCAGGACAATAACAGAAGATCTGTTTCTGAATTACGGATTCATCTTCTATTCCTCTGTTGTAGATTTAATGAGGATTTTTTATATATATGTTTTACTTCGTTGAACCGTTACGGATATTGATTACATCAGAGAATTTTCAAAGAACTTACAATAATGTTCTCTTATGGAGACACCTCAAAAGAAGAGGTTCTTACTTCAAAAATACTGCAGCTGCCATACATAAATAAAATTAGTTGTATGACAGTATTCATTTCAAGCAGCAAATATGATTTCCCAAGAGACCTGAATTCACACTCTGCTTTGCCACTAGGTGCCACATCACTTTGAGCCAGTTGCTTCTCTGTGCATCAGTTTTTCCCTTCGTAAACAAGAATAATGATGCTCACCTCATATGTCTATGAAGGAAATTTAAAATATACAGAATTGAGCATTATACTAGTAGTGATTTAATTGTGGTAGTGGTTGAATCATCATAACGCCATATTGAAATTTGTACACGATAGCCAACTTTCTTCTAGGGACATTAAAATATCTTTTTTGTTACTGGCAGTTGAAACCATGGAAAGCAACTGCCCATGAAATAGACTGCCTGCAGACCCAGGCAATGGACATAAACCAGTAGCTTCCAGTAGCTGCATTTGATATAAAAATAAAATTTCAGGTCCACAAGATGAGTGTGTGTGAGAGACAGGCAGACCAAAATGACTAGTAATTTGGTCTAGAGTGTGCATATATAGCCAGAGAAATACAGGTAATGCAACACTGAGAAAAGCTAAGAGAGTAAGCTCTGAGTAGAATGCTGAGTGACAAGGGCCTTGGGATCAAGTCAATGCTGTCTTGCAACCTGATTGCTGCAGGGTAAGGCAAAGCACGAGTACAATCTCACGAAACATGCAGGATGAGCAGAGTGATCATGAATGCCATTTTCAGCAACTTCTGTCAGAACCAACACACAAAACCTAATTTTGGTGGTGAATTCAAGCAGAGTAACACTGAGATATGTGGAATGCTTCCAGAGAACGACAGTAAAACTGGTGAAAGGGCTGGAAGGAATGTCCTGTGAGGAGCAGCTGAGGACTTTGGGTTTGTCTTGTTTGAGGAAAAGTATGATGAGAGGTGACCTCATGACTACCTAAAGCTCCCTGTGGAGGACAAGGGGACAGGGTGTCCAGTGACATTTTGTGTGGGAATGGTTGAAAGCTGTGCCAGGAAGGTTTAGCTTTGACATCAGGAAATACTGCTTTACCAATAGGGTGGGCAGACACTGGAACAGACTTCCTAGAGAGTGGGTTGATGCCCCAAGCCTGTCTCTGTGTCAAAGGCATTTGGACAATGCCTTTAATAATTTGCTTTACATTTTGGTTAGCCCTGAATTGATCAGGCAGTTCTATTTTCTTCTATAGTGTTTTGTTCTATTCTTATGAACCTGTTATCTTATGATATGGAAAAAATCTTTTAGGCAGAGATGATATTGACTACATTAATGGATACTTCTTACAAAAAAAATAAGGACTAGCTTTCAGTGGCATAACATGTCTGCCCAAATCCCCATATTTTTCTCATTTTATATCAGTTGTGTATCATCTATAAAATTTGTCTCCATATGATTATTAGTGGGGGAATAAAATCTAATTCAGTACCATTTTATCAGGTTTAAAATAATTTAGCTATTAGGATTTTTTTCTCTTCTTTTGCTGGATCATACAAGTGCATTTTTTTTCAATGAAGGTCTAAAAACTGTTTTCAGTAGTATTACACTCATTATTCAAGGGTATCAGTTGAAGAGTCCTTTCTACTTTTTTGAGTTCACTCTAAAGCTCAGAGATTAGTCTATTTGATAGGCTTTTAAAGCTAAGTTAATTATTAGTCTTCAAGCATGGCACAAGTACCATAGATAATGATCTGCAAAGCTGCAGCCAGTGCTTGAGTACAAATGTGATAAATCATAGACTGAATGAACATCCTTCCTGAAAGTAGTTCTGCTTGGTACAAGGTTACCTGGGAGTATATTCAGAGCTTCTGAAGTAAAACCCAAGTTATTAAGATAAAGGTTGTCACTGATTAGATTTCATCTCTAGGAAATCAACTTTTGACAGGTACAGATTTAAAATTAATAATAATGCAGATTTAAATGTGATCATTTGAGCACTCTTGGCAACATGAGTGCTGTGCTTGGTAAGGCAGAGCTGCTTGTGCTTCACACATGCTTTACACCATGGTAAAGCCTATAATACCATTAATGCAACTTGCTGAAAAACCTTTGAGGCAGGCAGGAGCTTAAATATCATTAGTAATTGTGCCTTCCTTGTCCCTGTAAAAATGCAGATTTGCTAAATTGGAAGTCCTGCTAAATTGAAAGTCCTGAAGACTTGTTAAATCAGTGATCTCTGACTCCTAATTTTCAGTATTGCAATACTGTCATGAACACCCTTAAATATTTGTTATTAATGTAATTCCTCCTAGTCTTCATTTGCATGACCTCATACTGCCCAGAAATTTTCAGTTAAAAATACTCTGTTTTCTAGAGTATTTTTTTCTAGAGTATTTGTGGTTTTCAAAATAATAAACACACCTCAAACGGACCTAAAAAGTAAAGTGTTTGCAGAAGTTTTATAACCTTAGTTATGCTAACACTAAAGAACTGAACATTAGGATATCTTTGCTCTTCTCCTGTTCTTTATTTATAACGCCATCATTTGTTTTGGTTCAGTGTTTACCATTTATGTTGTCCCTCTTAACAGCTGCTGATGGCCCAGGAGATCGATTCATCATAGGGGAATCCCAGGCTGGTGAGCAGGTGAGCACAATTTCTTTTCTCTTTTTTTAATGTATTTTTCTTCTGTAAGATTTTGCTTTGTATTTTTACAAGCCTTGCTAGTGCTTCAAAATCCAGTAGTCTTGGATGTGGTGTGAAGTAGGACACAGCTGTACTGACCCTCCTGCTATGTGCCTTGGGACATGATTTCAGAAAGTGAGGTAGTACAGTTACATAAGGAGCTAACAAGGATATCCCAAAATACTTCAGAGCATTGTGCTGACATGTCTGATAGGAGTGCATACAGTAACGTTTTGCCCTGGTCCAATGTTTGAGGACATGAGATTTCTGGTGGCGCAACAATTCATAAGCAGAGAAAAGAGCGATTTAACCTCCTCTTGCTGACAGATTTTTTTAAGGATGTCAGCCCCGTAACTGTTTTCATAAAATGCTTCCATTTTTCACACTGATAGCTGCAAAATTAAGTGTATAAATTTTTTATTAAGCTTTTACAGATAGGTAACAATCAGAACAATCTTGAGGAAGCCTGGCAGCTGCCTGGTTTGAGGCTTGTTTGTGAGAAGAGTGTGCACCTTAGCTGATAGATGGACTGATTTTAAAAGCAAGTTGAGGCATAACCTGTTTGTGACCTGCTGTGCTCTGTAAATATTCATTAATAGATGCATTTTATGATTTGTTCTCAAATTCAATAGCTTATTTCATTAAATTTCTGTACTAATACTGGGGTAATACTGGTAAAAAATCAGTTATATTCAACTACTGTTATTCTGTCCATTTAATCATACCTGGCAGATGTGTTCAGAAAAACGTGAGTTAGTCCAAAATGTTTCTCCAGCTATTTCAAGTCCTAATTTATAATTCTGTGTATTGTATGTGAAATGATGGAGAAAGGGATAAGTAACAGGCAAAACAAGGAATTGATCAATTTTGATGAGGATTTTATAGTATGTCCATTTTGACTGCTAAACAAAAAAGTCCAAGTAAAATTGACATATTTCAGAATTTGTATCAGGTTTTAAAAGTATTACTAGTTGCTATTACTAGTCCATTCAATTTTTTTGAAATGGACTTGAACTGTCTCTAAATGTGTAATAGACATTTAATTTGGCTAATCATGATAGGAGGAACTGTAAAAATTATTTTTGCTTCAGGTCCCATCCATCATTATGAATTATACTTTGGTACAATAGACATTTTCTCAGTACTGATATTCATGTGAACTTAGATTTGTGGATCAGTTGCACAAAATATGTAAAATTACTTTAAATTCTAAAAAAATAAAAGTAAATGCATTCAGCAGTTTTTTAACCTGCCTTATAATTTTAGCCCTCCTGACTGCATTTTCAAGCATTGGCCCAGAATCCAAAAGATTCAAAGACAACTATTTTTACAACCCTTTTTATGAGCACCATAAAATAGCGAGAACCAGCAGAGCAACCCGCTGAATTTTCACTCCTATCACTATTCCCTTGTCATCAATATTATCATTTTGCTAGTTAAATATCACAGCACAGTGTTGCTTAAAAGCAGTACTGTTGAAGTTGTCTCTACTGGGGAGTACTTCCCATTAGAGGTCTGAAGTGTTTCAGTGTCCTAATCAGTTCAGCAGATTTTACAAAAGATAAAAGGGCAAATGGAAGCTGCTTCCCTCCTACAAAGTTCAAGAGCTCACAAATGTCTCTCTACAGGGACAGTCTGTCCTCCCAGATTACGAGGGATAGGAAGGCTCTCTGGCAAGGAGCAAAAATTGGGTGGGAAGCAGGCATGCAGAGAAAGGCTATTTCTGAAAATACCAGTGGCAAGTTAGAAAAACAAGGCTGTTGACCTCAGAATAATTGGTCAAAGTTTTTTTCTGGGGCAAACACATCTTCAGGTTCATCTCCTTCCCAAGAAATTATTTATAGCCTTGGAAGGCTCCTCAGTCTCATTTCACCCTTCAGTCACTCTCAGCAGCAACATTCTGCTTTTCATGTTACAGACCAATTAACAGAATGATTCACAGCAGGGAGTTCAAAATAGATTTAGATTTGGCTCCTCCTGTAGGGAAAAAGGTTACATAAATGCTAGTAGCAAGTAAGAAGATGGGACTGAGAATTGCAGGGAGGCCATATAGCCAAGTTGGACATTTCTGTATCAATTTTTAATTTGTGTGTTTTCTGATTTCCATCTTCAGATGGTCATGTTTATGTTAACCCTTTTTTTGTATATCAGGGAAAGCTTTCAGACATTACCCTGCTTTGGGAGGTTAGGGCACACTTGAGATTACTGGTCATGAGCTACCCACAATGGCCTGTGTGTAACACACTCAGCCATAGGAAAAATGGCTTTCCCTCTGTAGACTTACATTGACCATACCATTTCCTGCAAGACTTGTTGTAAGTGTTTGTAAGAGGCAGTACAACTAACCAGCTACAATGTTAGGATGAAAAGCAGGCATTTTCCACTATTCCATTAACTTGTGCCTTTTTACAGAAAGGAGCATGTATCATTCTAAATGACACAGGAGAGGTGTAATCATATGCAGGAGAAAATGACTGAAATAGGAGTTGTGCTTAGTAAATTATTTGTGGGTTTTATTCAGTGACTAGAATTGGGTAGATTATCAGTAATGAAGGCAAAGGACAGAAGCCAGTATTGCCCCATTGCAGGTAAAAGTGGGATCTCCAAGGCCTTTAGAAGAGCTTCTGTGAAATTTTTGCACATTAATATGTTTTCCGAGAGGCAATAATTTCTTTAACTCCATAGAATCTATCATAGAGGAACACAGCCCTGGAGATTCATAAATGGTGGTTGACTTTTGTTCATAAAGTTAATCTGATCAAATTCTCAGCAGACAAAAATGAAATTAAATATATGAGCAACATAACCAGTTCTAAAAGCAATTGTATCATGAATTTGTTTAAATGTATCACATCATTGCATCTCAAAAAATTAACTCATCTAACAATAAACTCCAAAAAAATTGTTAGTTACAGCACATTTTATTACCATAGGCTCGGATTTGTGGCAGTAATAGACATTTTGTATTCTTTGTGATGCATTTTAATAGGGAAAAAAATTTTATGCAATACATTTTTCCTCTGAAATTTGTCATTTAAGCCAGCAATACTTAGTAAGTTCAAAACAATATTACCTGTTTGTAATGTACCTTTAGATTATATCTACAGTGGTATGCAAAATACATAATCCAAGGCATAAGCTTTGCTTTTGTAACACTTATTTTCATAAAAATCAAAATTAAACACTAGATAGCATTATTTTCCCTTTTAGGCAGCTTTAGTATAAATGGCAGTGTTTCTGCTACCTATCCACAACTCCTTGAATAGTCTAGGGTGAGGAATAAATGCCATTTTCTTAAAAGTGGGTTTTTTATGTCATCTGGTTTAGATACCTACATTATGATTGCATGAATCTTGCCCTAAAAATACACTAACTGTGACATATGGCAAGTGTGGGTTTTGTTTATGATCTTCTCCAAGGATATTCAATTTCCATTACCTGTAGAAAAGGGTTAAGATTCAGTCAGTTCTAGGCTCAGTTGTTTCTGGAATATGAAGGTTGCTGTGATACTGTGGTAAGCCAGATAAAAACCATCCCCAGCCTTTTCCTAGGGCTTCTGTCCCAAATATGTGAAATACACACATTTCAAAGTAAAACTCACCTTTCAGAGGTTCTGACAGTGATGAAGTGGAGTAGAAGAATGGGCAAGGCAAACAGCTTTATGCAACTGAAGTGCTGACCACTGGTCTAGAGTTTGGTTGTGTCTGTCAGTCTCCTGACAAAAGTCATGGAGTAAATTCCTGCTGGGCAGGAGCAGGTAACAGTCTCAGGAGGTAATGCCTGCAGCCTGTGGGTTGCTGCCAAATGTGTGCTAATTGCAGTTTGAGAAATCCTGGGTCTATTCCAGCACTGCATATGGAGCATAGAGTCGAGCTGTACACGAGTTATACGTGTGACACGTACAGAATATGTTACTCTGATCACGGCTGCATCCATCTCTGTGTGGCACATGTTCACTTGTAACAGTGAAACCAAGATAAGCCAGGCTTACTGCAGTGCTGGGAGGAGCCAGCAATGAAATCTCAGTCATCATATCAGCTTCTTTTACTTTCATTTTTTTTAGGATTTTCTTTTAGTTATTTAGTTCTTAAATAGTTATGGTCAAATTACAGTTTTACCCTGGATTTTGACAAATGTTAATTGAAATAGTCTGCCTGGTGAGAAGTGTTATTAAAACCATATCATTTGTTTTATCATGTTATTCTGATATTTTTTCTGTTCTTTGTACTGCTTCTGCTGAAACTTTTCATGTCCTGTGACTTCACAGAATTGTAGAATATTATGTTTTAGGCTATTCTACATTGACCCTCACAAAGATAGATATTCTCTGTGAACTAGTATTGAGCTGTCTCAGTGTTAGGAAATCTGCCTAAAAATTAAGCAGTTGGTTACATTACTATTATATGTTGGTTTTTCATAAATAGTGTGCTGGTAAAACAAAACAGAACAAAAATCCAACCAAAGTTGGACACTCTGGCAGCCAGAGTGCTCTGCAAAAATATTTATGTACTGAGAATTGCTAGATTTTTGTTCATGGAGGTTTGCAGAAGGTCACCATTTAACAGTTAAATTTCTAAGCCAGTTATTTTTCTGTGCCAAGTATTTTTCTGAGTATTAGTATATTCCTTCTTCTGAAAGTTGTTAATGTGATAGAAATATAAGGAGAAAAAACTGAAGCCACCTAATATGTGGCCATATAAATAAAGCCAGGTGTGAATTGGAGTTTATTGTACCTGTTGATATTGCTCACAGTATATCAAGAGTCATGCTGCAATTAAGAATTCTGGTCTTTCAGATAGATTACTTGCATAAAGTTCCAGTTGCTTGAATTATTTTTTTTTTTCCAAAAAGAGATTAATTTCCGGTTTTTTATTTTTCAGCCAACTCAGACTGTGATGCCTGGTCAGGTAATGCGTGTTACAACTGGTGCTCCAATTCCATGTGGTGCTGATGCAGTGGTGCAAGTGGAGGATACAGAGCTCATCAGGGAATCAGATGATGTGAGTCACAAGTCAAAAAACTCATTTTTCTTTTGTGTGCAGCAGTAAATGGCACATGATACAATCCTATAAATACGAAAGACAGTCATATAGAAAAGCTCTTCAGTAATCTCAGAAGTTTGAGGATTTTTGCATCAGTTCCTAGTGGCAATTCTCACTTTTTCAGGCTGTGATAACAGTACCACAGACCTCCCTGATCTGACTGATTTTTCATCAAAATTGTGGAATGACTCTAAAATGCTTGGGAGCATGATTTGAGTGAAAGGCAAATGCCACTTGGAAATCCATGCCTACAGTCCAATTCGAATGCCTACTGTATTCACATTTTAAAACACAGGCTAGTGGAAATCTCACCAGATAAGAAGGGGAAATGGTTTTTTTTTAAATTACATGTTGATCTCAGAATAATACTGTGAATTACTTCTGATGTAATTAAAGCTGAATATGATTTTCTGTGGGAAAGTGAACTGTTTTAAGTGCTGCAAAATCCATGGGATGACTTGGGTTCTTTTAAACTGTGCTATGAGGACAGTTCTGTATAATTAGAGTTGGTCTTGTTTCAGCAAAGGTGAGTAAGGTGGATTTTGGAGAATACTTCCTGTACAAATACCTTCCAATGAATCTGTTTAGAAAAAGAGGTTTTGTTATGAAACAGGGGAAGTAAATTTTTTTTAAACTACAACTAAGATTTTTAAAAGACATTTGTGCTCCTTTGAAATGAGAACATTGCTGAATTTGAGACCTCTGAAAACCATGAAACGGATAAAGTGCATATTCCTCCAGAATGTAGACATAAACCTGTTTTTGAACAGATTTTAGAGCCTACCTTTAAATCATACTAGTGGACTACATTACAGATGCTGCAAATAAGAACACAGAAAGAAAACACAGAAAGAAAAGCACAGGAAAAATATGAATACTGTAGTACTAATTCTGTATGCACCATTGTCTCAGCATAGTGAAATGTGCTTTTTATGAAGCAGAGGAGCTCTCTGTGGACAACTTTATTCCAAAGAGACCATCTTAGACTTCCTTTGTGTTGCTGTGTTTGCTTCTGAATCCCAGCTGTGATTTCAAGGCACTATCATCATGTTTGCTGTCATCTGAGAGACTTCAAGGCGAGAAGATACGTCTCTTATTGACACAACTTCCAAGTTCAGCTTTGGAATGAACTATGTGTACAGTTCTGTTCTCAGAGCAGCCTTTGCTCTACTGCTGCTGTTCTGACAAGCTGTTCCACTTCACCACAGCTCAGTGTCAGCATTGTGATTGCAGCTGGGCTGTAAGCAGATGAATTCTAGTGTTCAAAACTGATAAAGACTGCAAAAACTGAAACTCACTCTCAGGATCCTTTCTCATGACTTATTAATCTTATTAAATGCATAGATTTTTACATCTAATGAACTCAGCAAGCTGTCTAGGCTGTCCTTCTTCCCAGCAGGGAAATTATTGAAATTATCAATACTGCTTTGAGGCTACAGATGTATATGTATCGATTATATCTTCCTGCAAAATACACCATTGCCTTCACTGCTGTTTAATCATTTCATTAGTCTTACTGAGCAAGTTTTTTGTGGCCATTACCCACCTCATCTTTAGAGGACTGCCACATTGCAAATATAAGCACTACATCATAATGTAAAACTAGATTTTTTTTCCAGTCTAAGTTTAGATTAAGTGCTACTGACAGGCTGGCACTATCTCAAAACTGAGTGTATATATCATCAACCCATTTGCAGGGCTTAAATATTAGTAATAGAGGTCATGTGCCATTTATTGTCATTGAATGAATCACCAAACTGTTGACATTCTGAACAAGGAAACACATCAGACTCTTCAGGCCACTGTCTCTTGTTCACAGTAAATAAACAAGATGAATGAGCCCCTTTCTGATTCATACAAGGCTCTCAAGTAGAAGTATCCACTACGGGAATCTACATGAAAATCCTGAAATAGCTGCAGCATATAGCTTCTTTCCACTTTTCTACTAATGTAATGGCATACTGTCTGCCAGACTAATGGTCTGTTTGAAGAGGCATCTTTGAAATGGTTTGACCAGATCAAGTTGGCTGAGAGGAATACAAAGTATCCACTCAGTATACCAGATCAGCAATGTAACACAAGAAAGCTATATAAACACAGGTATCATTGAAAAAAAAAAAAAAAAAAGCTAAAACTACATATTCAGTGCTGATCCTCCCCTAGTGAGCTCATCATAAAGAGTATTGCTTAAAATGCTGTTCAGTTTTAGCACACATTGTGTTACAACCTTGACAAACAAATCAGGAGAACAATATGATGCTTAAGCCATAATGTCTCAGTGTAATGAGTGCTGTGTAGACTTCTGAGAAATTAAACATTAATCTTATTTGAATAGTTCAGCTGACCATATGTGGTGTCCTTGCGTTTGTAGGGCACTGAAGAACTAGAAGTTCGAATCCTGGTGCAAGCTCGACCAGGCCAAGATATCAGGTCTGTATTTATTAAAATATCTCTGTAAGGAATTAAAGGGCTGATGAATTTCAAAGTCATTTTTTAATCATGAGTGGTACTGACATTTTGACAGTCAGACTAAGGAGCGTCCCTGGACACTCCTGACCTGGAGCAGGACCAATGAAGGAAAGATACTTTGAATCTCATTCTGTTTCTCTTTCGTGTTGTTTTTCTGTCCTGATTTTCAGACCCATAGGACATGACATTAAAAGAGGTGAATGTGTGCTGGCTAAAGGAACCCACATGGGTCCATCTGAGATTGGTCTCTTAGCAACTGTTGGAGTAACTGAAGTAGAAGTTAACAAGTTTCCAGTGGTTGCAGTAATGTCAACAGGGAATGAGGTACGAAAAGTTTATTTAGAATTATAGTCTGAAATACTGTAATTTTCTTGAGGCAATGTTTTGGATAGTGACTTCCACCCTACTCCCAAGCAGACTCACTTTTGACTGCAACTCATGCTGACATGAACTATTTTTGTGAGGCATCAGCCCATAATAATCTGCTTGTGTTTTCTCCCTTAGGGGCTTTCTCACAGGTCTCACACTCTCTTTGCCAAAATTTTGGTAATGTATCTAACCATGTGCCAACTGTTTTCCTCCTGCCAGCAAGGGAGAACCTGTGGGGTAGCTGGGGTTGTAATTCATGTTGCCAGTCATGACTGAAGAGTAATTTTTTTAAGCAACAGCCTCTCTGTCTATAACACAAATGGCAGACAAGCTGTCTTGGAAAACTGAACAGTTCTACCAAATGCCTTGCTGCAGTATTGTGCCTCAATATTCTTTCTAATAGTAGCACATGTTGAAATCCAGACACTCTCCTGTTGGTAGAACAGCAGACCAGCTTTATAATTGTTTAAACTACATCAGAAAAATCAGGTTTAAGATTAACTTAATTTACTAGCTTTACATATGTTGTAAAGTGTGTTGACCCAGGATGGCAACTGTGCCCTCTCACTTTTTCCAGCAGCAGGACAGAGAAAGAATAGGAAGAGCAAAACTTAAAGAACATGTGGGTTGAGATATCTGGGTTAAGACAGCATGAAGTTTTGACTGTCCTTTAAGACAAACTTTTTGAAATCCAGCCACAAATATTAACTCAGTAGCTGTATTCTCATCCAGCTTGAATATATTCAATTATGAAAGATTTTGAAAACTTTTCGTAGGCTGAATTTTGTCATCTGGTGTACAGATTATTGCCAGATTTCATAGCATAAACAGGGTGTGGCATGCAGGAACCAAACCACTAACTGAGGAATAAATCCATAGAGCTGCAAGGATTACAGGTGGTGATTTTCTGATTAGTAACTTCCATATGATTGAAGATTCTTGCATGTTATTAAAGGGTCCTTTATTGATGTGGACATTGTCTTCTGTAAAATGTTCTTGAATATCCTATGTCAATCTTCACAGAAACAGAGCTGCAAGCCAAAGCATAAAATTTACCCATGCTCCACTTCTCATTATTCTTATTTTACTACCTAATGCTGTGATTTTTACAGATACATTCTTATTAGTAGCATTATATTTACCGCCTGTCAATATTGTATTGTCCTTTTGTGTCCTACATTAGAATTTCTAATATATATAAAACATACATTTACATATGTATGTTTTGTAGTTTAGCTTCCAAAATACATAACACATGGGAGGTAATTGCCATGATAGACTATATAGAGAAAGTTTTTAATCCAAAGCAGTAATTGATAGAAGAACTAAGCATAAGGCTTCTGTCTATTAATCTGAAGCAGACTGTTGTATTTAAAAGACATCTTTTTTGGTAAGCAGACAATGAACTTCAAAATGTTCATTAATGCCTTTAAATCTGGATAACAACATCAATGAGGTTCCCTTAAAAGCATTTAAAGAGGAACAATAATGTGAAAACTTAAAAGTTTTTGGTTTGATTGCTAATGCCTGAGATTAGAAGCCATGTACTCATAAGGAGTAAGAATGTTTTGCAGATCTGAACCAGTAGAAAAAAGCTAAACAACGTGGAGGACTGGACTAAACAAGCACATCACATATCTTATTAATTTAAATTCACTAAATCACTTTATACATATGTTTCATTATATGTGTCTAAAAATATCCTGTCCAACCTGAAGAAAAAAAATCTCACTTGTGTAAAGCACAGTATTCCAAGGAGACTGACTAAGAGTGTTTCTGGTTTTCTAGCTGCTGAATCCTGAGGATGACCTCTTGCCAGGAAAGATTCGGGACAGTAACCGTTCAACTCTCCTAGCTACAATCCAAGAACATGGCTATCCAACCATCAACTTGGGAATCGTGGGTGATAAGTAAGTGCCACATGTTAGTAAAGATGTCACTTCATATTCATGTGATGCACTTTATAGCATCCATGGGAAAAAGAAATACCAGAGAAAATGTCACTCATTACAAGTGTCACAGTGTTGTGACAAGGCACATCTTGGAGGAAATATTTCACCCTTTTCATTATAGCAAGAAATAAGTCTATTCTAATATTAGGATGAATCTCTTGAAAAAAAATTTATTTAATGGTGTTTAATTTGTTTTGCATTCTGTTTGTTGAAACGGATAATCTATCTCCTGTTGCAAATTGAATTTATTGCTGCAGTATCCTTCCAAGCACTCTACTTAAAACATATAAGGGGAGACAGTTCAACAGCAGCTATACTTTTTTCTGGTCAAATAAAGGGAGAACGAAAGTTACTCTCAGAGTTTATTTTCCATGTCAAAATTGATTTAGATATAAAATTTTGTCATATTCTGAGTAATTGTCTTTTGAGGAAGGCCCCACTGCTGCATATTGCTCAACATTTCCAGAAATATGTGGAAGAAACTTTTTTTTTTTTTAACTTTTGTGGTCTTTACTTTGATTGCCACAGAGTAGCACCCTACTGATCAGTCTTTCTGTTCATCTGACAGCAATTGCTCCTTGTTTCCCAGTGGCAGTGAAGTGACATCTCTTGAGAGCTCTGGGATAAGTGATTGAAGTGTTCAGCTTTCTGTCCTTTGCAAGACTCTGCACTGACTGCTATCCATGGCTTGAGTTTCTCAGCATAATGTATTTTCTCAATGTATTAAGAGGAGCCTAGAGGCTTTAAATAGTCTTGCTTGCTTTTCATTTGGGGTGTCAAACCAACTGACAGACTTAGTTTGACAGTGAGTTGTTCAGGTCATCCCAGTGATGACAGTGGCCAATGTAAAATAAAAAAAAAAATAAAAGCAGTTAAGCAGATGACAAGGTCCCAGTCAGGGACTAAAAGGCAATCCAACCAGCTTACTATTACAGAACAGGTAATTTCAAACAAGTCTTCCCTAAAGCAGTATTCAATACAAAACATCCCTAGGATGACAGAAAGTATATGAATGGGCCAGCCACTGCATGGTTTTGCAATAATTAAACCAACCTGCATGGTGGCTGCAGGAAATGCAGTTGAATTTGAAGTACTCATACAGGGAATGTGACATCACAGTTGTGATCTTAGGGAAGGCAAACCCTTCTGGATACTCTCACTGCATCCAGGTGTCCCTTTTTGCTTCTCTAGCCTAGCAAAACACCACTGCAGTTCCAAACAGCAATAAATATCAAGCCCTCCTGCCCATGAATGCTTCCACTTTCAGGTTGTGATGTCATACAGAGTCTAAACTCATGAGGCTGTTCTTTCCAGGAGTGGTATCTAAAGGTCCTGGATTGCTAGAGCTTTCTATATTTTAAGGACCTTTTTAAACTTTGAAACATAAGTAGAAAAATTTTCAAATGAAACTATTATATCCTAGATATAATAGTTAGAGATCAGGTTCTAGATTTGTGTAGCTAAGAAAAAAGAAAACAGCCACAAAAAGTCTCTTACCTCCTGGGAGTCATCTCTATGTAGAGGGATTGGCAGGGGTTTTCTTCAGCAAAATACTGTAGGTGGAAATTTACCTCCTGCAGGAGCAAAAGTAACAGCTACTGTTACCATCATTATTGTCAATGACAACTTACATCCTGTGTTACCAATGGCTTCATTCAGTGGAAAAGGTGCTTTTCCTGGTACTCCCCTCTGGAAAAATAAGAGCTTGTTTGTTCTTTATGGCTTTGTCCTAATCAAATAGGTATAACTTTGCTGTAAAGTCAACACTATCAAAAGGAGAGGTCATTGTGCAAAAACCATAGCTATGTACTCCATTGCCTTCAGGAATTGTTTCTGTGACCTCCTAGGCATGGAGAGTCTGTGAAGATAAGTAATTTTGAAAGCTCTCAGTAATAAATGGCAAACAACTTTAGAATCATAGAATCATTTAGGTTGGAAAAGACTTTAGGATCATCAAGTCCAACCAGCATTGCCAAGTCTACAACTAAACCATGTCCCCAGGTGCCACGCCTACATGTCTTTTAAATATTTCCAGGGATGGAAACTCCATCACTTCCCTGGACAGCCTATTCCAATGCTTGATGGCCCTTTCAGAGAATAAATTTTTCCTGATATCCAATCTAAATCTCCCATGCTGCTACTTGAGGCCATTTCCTCTCATCCTATCACAAGTTACTTGGGAGAAGAGACCGATCCTCATCTGGCTATACTCTCCTTTCAGGTGGTTGTAGAGAGTGATGAGGTCTCTCCTGCACCTCCTTTTCTCTAGGCTGAGCAATTCAGCTCCCTCAGACACTCCTCATCAGATGTGTGCCCCAGATCCTTCAACAGCTTCATTGCTCTTCTTTGGAATATCTTTCTTGTAGTGAGTGAGATTTTAAGGCCCAAGAGAACTTTTTCTTTTCTATATTTTTTACAAATATGTTTTATGACCTTTTTTTACTTGTCAGATGCTAGCTGAACACCAGGCAGTAAACAAATAGATCAGTCTAAGGAAGTGCCTGCGGCTTTGCTTTCAGTTATGGCAAAGGTTGCTCCTTTTGAATCTTAGCTATTAAAATGATCTCTGAGTCTTGAGATAGTATTACCTTGGCAAAGGTAGTAACAGTTCTTTTTAAATGTTTGGTTTTCTGTTTTTTTCTGTTTCGTGCTAACAAAGCAGCTTTGGCAGAGGTAGTTACTTTAGCTCATAGAATAGAAATAATATCTTCCAATCACAGAGTGTACTTTGCAGTAAGCTTTGAAAGAATAATTCAGTACTGTTGACTTAGCTAAGGATCTTCTGCACCAGATATAAGGATTCAGTCTTAGCAAGTCTTCTGCCTTTCTTCCACACTCACATGCCCAATCTATGTTAATCCATAATATATACAATTATAGCAAAATGCACCAGCAGTTCTATTTCACTCAAAAGGAAAATGTGGTTGTATAAATCAGTTTGATAAGAAGTACGGGTTTATTTCATTACATAATAAAACTAAAGAGTGTTGCCCATACAAATATTTCAGTACATATTTTTGGACTAACATGACTGATTTGATGGAGTACTGTGGCACTTGAACAAATGCAGGAGACTTACCAGAAAGATGTTACAAAGGATATGATTTTGACACTTTAGGTAGCATGTTTGTAGAAGAGAGGAAAAAGCCTTCAGTGTCTGTTTTATGGTTTACTGAAGTTAAACCATAGATTATGTGTGTTTGTGTGTGCTCATGTATATGTGCATTTTGTGTGTATAATATGTATCCAGATATTGAAAAACAGGAAGATTTTATATGCCTGCAATATCTACTGATGTAGTAAAAATACTGGCAAACATACTTTTCAGAAGGAAAAATGTAAAACTTGTACTTATTTTCTTTGAATTTATCATGGTATATATTTCTTCCTTCCCATATTTTAGATTTGGGTGATTGTTTTCCTATTTCCTTTTTATAATACAATTCTCATGGGGTAAATTTTACTTCATTTTACAGGGAGTATCACTTCTTGTGCACCTTAAGCACTAATGGAGTTTGAGACAGCAGCTAATAGGGAGCACAGTTGAGTATTGCAATTGCTGTAATAGGTCAGGTTTCTAACAACCATGGAAATCCTCTTCAAACATATTTTCAAATCTAATATTCAAGCATAAAAAAATTTTTAGAGTAGTATTTGCAAAGACAAACTTAGGGGTTGTTCCTATATCTAAATTCAGCATACAAGTCACTCAGAGGTGATTAGTAGCTTGCCCAGCTGCTTTAAAGCCATGTGATACATGTAACACAGAGAATGTGAAAAGATGGGGAAGCACACTGAATGTCTGGGTTTCTGAAGAGTAGTTAGAAGCATCTTAAAAATGCCTTTGCATATTAATCATACATTAAGTTACATTTTGAACTGACCACTCAAGTCTGACTTAGCCTAAAGCTGTACTTTCATTTGAAAGCAATATTATATTTCTTCTGGGAGCATTTTAATGATTTCTGAGATCGTCACCGTCATTTCTGTTCTCATAAATTGTATATATCACTCAATATTCAAAATAAAAACCAGCAATTCCAAAACCCATAGATAAAGTTTGCAGCTGAAATCCTAGAAGAAAGCAATAGGAGAAAAGAACAGACCTGGGAATGTGATACAGCTGAAGTTAGGTCTGGCCAGAAGCCAAGATTTTCTCTATTTGTGTTCTTAGCACGTAAAAGCCAAGCTGTTTGAAAAGCACACATCTCTGAGTAGAAATGGAAGATAAATCCATTTCCAGAGCTACTGCAAACACAAGAAACAAATGCAAAACTAAGGAAAGGAAGAGCCCTTCTGATATTGTTGTTACTGTTGTGTCTCACATTTTTGTCTGAATCTCAGACACACTTGCTAAAAAATTGAAAAAACAGCTGTCCAGTTAAAGTTGGTATTCCAATGTACTTTTGAATGTTGCCTCTTAATAACATGACCAAGTTAAGAAGGCTTCTAATTTCATTTGCCTTGCTTACAGTTTGTGAATTTATTTGTTTGCTTGGAAAACAATAGTAAAATTGAGCTGCATATCTGATCTGTAGAAGTCTAATTGTCAGGATATTTTTGTGTCGGATTATTTCATTTGTGTTGTTCTTTGTATTCCATTGTTTAAAGTGTAAAGTTTAGCCCTAGCAAAATCTGCTGCAGCATGGGCCTCTGTTTTACAAAGTCATCTTCCATTTTGACAGCTTTTCTTCTATGAAAGACTTTCTTATTAGGCTTGCTAAGGGATTTTGATCACGTATGTAATGAATTCAATTTCCTCTGCTTTTACCTTTGTTTACATGAGTGCATTTTCCCCTTCTCTGCATTCTTTTCCCTATTTTCTAATTACCTTATCATTTTTCTCAAAAATGTATCATATTTAGTTGCTTCCAGCAGCATTTTCATTTATGAGTCTGTGATTTCACAGTGGAGAGAGAAAGAATCTCTCTCTTTAGGAGAAAAATTCAGGAAATTCATATTATTTCATCACTTGCTTGAAAGATTTATGTGAATAGTTATTAAATCAGCATTTTATGAGAACTTTTTTACATGAGAAGTGTTTAATCTCTTATTTGTTTACCTCTTCTTTTTGACATACTGCTGGACATAGAGCTCCTAAATGATGGGTAAATCACCCTTGCTGTTGTAACAGCATTACTCTGCAATATCCCTAAAATTAAAGCTTTGACAGAATCTCTTCATATTTAGAATAGATACTGAAATCTTCCTGAAGGATCTAGTCCACTTCAATTTTAAGTTTGCCATCCCAAAAAAGGTTTAAATATTTTGTATTTGTGAGGCTTGCATGTAATTACTCCTGTTATAATATAGGTGGAACATCTGGAGTGGAGGGAGGAGAGTGGAGAAACTGCTCCAACTCCAAATTTCTCGTGCAATATCAGCCTGATACATATCAGCACATGACATAGCATATGAGTTATGGGCAGAATCCAGGCACAGAATCCTAGTCTCTCCCTGCTCCAGCTTAATGCCAGCTTGGGTAAAAGCAAATCTACTGTGAACAAAATTAGTAGTAGTAGTAGTAGTATCATTTAACAAATGACTGCAAGAAAATGCTTTTTAGAGAAAAGACCTTACATTAAATGTCACCATATTACGGTTTTTCTAAAGTGGCTTCACTTCCAGTTCTGCTCAAAAACCGATGGTGTTATAAATTTTGATCATAGCCTAATGAATGCAGGGACACAGAGTAATGGTTTGAAGGTGATTCAGATGTGGATGTCCTCTCCTTCCTCATGCCCTGTCAAGAATATTCTCCTTTTCAAGCAGAATTGTTTAATATCTGCCACAGCAACTCTTGATAATCTTTAGGGAAATCTTCAAATAAGTTGTCATATTGACAAGTCATCTCATCTAATGCACATGTTCCAAAAACACAAAGGAATGTCTGAGCCAAAACAGAGGTGAAAAAAGAACTTGTGAAATGGGACAGTGCAAGTCCCAGGGAGCCTTCTGTACCAGTAGGAAACTACATAGTGTGACAGGTAATAAATTTTCATGCTGTAGAGGTGACAGGTGCAAAGCTAATGCACAGCAGTGTGTCATTTTCCTAACTGTGTTCAACATAAGCATGGGCTCCTTCCTGAATTAGTATGTTTAGAATCACAGCTCAGTAGTAGCACATGACAGTAAAGAGCAGATAATAAAGAGGACAGAATACTTTGAAAACAAAGAGAATCTATTTGTTGGAGGAAAATAAAAATTACTCTTTTTTATGGTCTATTTTTGAGGCTTAAGTTAACAATTTTAAAAGTACTTAGAGAGATAAGTTCTGTTTTCAAGAGAATTTCAGCTTCTAGTGGCCAAACTATCCTGCACTTAAATGACTTTCAACCTTCTTAATACCTAGAGCATATATAGGAATTTGAGTTCCCAAGTCACTGAGAAATTTTTGAGGCTTGAAATTTTACTAATATCCTAGAAGAAAACAGTGAAAATTAATAAAGGCAGTAGATACAGAACAATCAAAGAAGTGGTGAACACTGAAGATGGGTCACTGTGTCAGTGATAGGAATCACTTACAAAACTGGGTTAAGTATATTGTTAATACAGCCAAATATGAATTCATATATAGATGATTAAATAATATAACTAAAATTTACAGGCTGGAGTTTATATCCTAAGAAGTAAAGATTTAAGAAAATATTTGAGAATCATCTAAATACAAGTTCTAGCATATATATATATATAAAGAGCTAATCTGCTCTAGAATTAAAAGGTTATTTTTGTTCTCACCTCTGTATTCACAGAACAAGAACCATTAAATTTTTTAAGTGGTTAAAAGATGGACTGTGTACTAAAGTAATACCAGAACTGGCTGTTTAGTTCAACAGATGTTCTTATAGGATCACTTTATTACCTTCCAGTAATACTGAGCCACATGGAGATCAAACTGAATAAGGTTTCTATTTCAGCAGCAATGCCTGTGTATTCAAGTTAGACTTATTCAGAGTGTAAGTAAAGCATAATTTTAACAGTGATAGTAATTAGTTATTAGGAAGCTAAATCAAATGCTTTGATAATAATTTCAAAGTGAGATTGGATATTTATTTACAATTCTTCAAACAGAAGCAAGTTCAGGAAGGTTCTCACTCTATTTTAAATACTAAATCATGGAAAAAGATAATTATTTCTCCTGATTGCAAATAATCTCAAGTATTATTTCAGATAATTAAATTAATTTTTATATTATTCTAATGGACAATACATAGTAGAAGCATAAAATCAGAAGATTAGTACCAGCAGAAATTACACACCAAAGCTTAGCATCATGCTGGAAAATATTTTGGACTTTTGAGACTGCTGTCTGTAATGTTGGCAGTTAAACCAGAATCTGGGATCATTAATGAAATCCAAAAGTCTTTTGTGTATCACTTCATGACACAGGGACCCTGTTTTGAGAAATAAAGATTGACTTTGTTACTCTGGCAATGAATAGAAGAGAAAATGAGAGACTGAAGCCATTTTAGGAAATGGCTTCCCTGGGAAGCCTTTCAGAAAGAAATGAGTATCTAAAATTTTACCCTGAATAATCTGAATGTTTTTCCATCACTTCCTATCAACATTAGTATGCATTCAATCTGACAGACCCTCTTTATGAACTATGAGGAGAAACATGGCATGGATTTACAAGGTGATAAGACAGGATTTTAGATTTCATGTTAGCAGTGACTGTGGGCATATGTAACAGTAGTGTAGGGACATTGGCCCAGTCTTCTCACATTCCCCAGTCAGACAGGACATGAGTGTGCACAAAAGTGATCTTTGAAATGCCAGACTGAAGCTGCCTTGTGCAGGATCAACTGGTCATGGACTGGGGAGGGAGGTTGACTTGGTTGTTGTTAACTGTCCAGCCAGCTGATAAGAAGAAATGGCTCAAGAGTCACACAGTGATGACTGATGACATAGTCCATTTCAATTGTGAATATCTGATTTCAGTTTTTTTTTTAAAGGTATATTTATAAATCTTCATGTCCAATGAAGATTCTTTTACATTTTACATTTAATTGCCCTACATTTAAGAGTATAAAAACATAATTTCTATTTATTTCATATTTCTGTTACAAAGGACAGAAATATGAAAAAAATAGTTTTTTTCATTGAAAAACTGACTTGGAAGAAGTATATGTAAAAGGTAATGCTGCTTTCATAACTGGGAATTCTTAACAAATCATTAATTGTTTTAAATAAGGTCCTGATAGGAGTAACTTTCTCAGTTTTGGACATTTTTTCTAATCCTGCCTCTTGCAGCAGGGTATGAAGCTTCTCATGAATGAAGTGGCATCTTTATTGACTATGGAGTTATAAAATTAGGATAATTACAGCTCTTTCCCCCTTAAAGTTAAGAAGGTGACAGTTATTATGCCTTGAGACCTATTTCCTGAATAAGAATCTAAAAGTGTGAGTAAAAATGTTTCAATGGGGCCCATCTCCAAATATTTTCCCATTATCTGCTGTCCTCCTTCCAAAACACCAAGTTGTTTAACACTTCATTTTGCTTTGTTTTGAAGTCAAGAGTAAAGAAGTTTCTCCATAGACACTGCAAGGAAAGATGAACTACGCTTTGTTGGCATGCCCAGTTGAGCCTAAATCCTTCCATAACTTTACTCTTCATTCCTTGGGGGAAGCCCATCCAAGCTGTAAGAGAAAGGTGTTCCCGTGCGCTCCCTTTCTCTCCCATTGGCTGGCCTTGCAAAGAGGAAGCGTTTCCCGTGGTGATTTTGAATATCTAGAGCCACCAAGGGGGACACAGCTGGGCACAGAGCTTCCCTTTGACCCCAGGAGACTCTCTCCTTCCCTGGCTCTTTATTATACCCCTTCTGCTTCCTTTACCCTCAGGAAGCCAGATGTTTTTAAAGAAGAAGGGACACAGAGCTTCCAGAACACTGCGGAGACAGGCCTACCAGATTGGTGAGCACTGTTTTTAAACCACTTGGGACGTTGAGGCACGTGCATGCTCACAGGCAGGCTCGGCCAGGTGTCTGTCAGGGCAGAGCTTGGAGCACGGATCCAACCGGCATTTGCCGTACAGGAGCAGATGGTGTTTTACTCTGTCCATGAAGTAGCACTGCCTTTCCAGTTAAGTTCTTATGCACCAGTGCACTGTAGACTTACATGGCTCCACAACATTGATAAAAGGAAAATGTTTACATTACTCATCAGTAGCAGCAAACATCTTTATCCATCAAGGCTTTTCCCTTTTAAAAATGGAGCAAATTAGGAAAAGTTCTGCTTGAAGGTAGCAGTGGAGTCCAGGGAAGTCACTGTTATGATTCTTCAGTCATAACGAGAGTTGGACTTCAGTGATCCTCGTGGGTCCCTTCCAACTCTGGATGTTCTATGAGTCTCTGATACTGCATACTTGGTTTCCACCACTATGCTGATCATCTCTGAAGCAGGTTAACTGAAACATTCAGGAAATCTCTAAACAATGCACTATGCATTTTTTCCAAATTACATATGCAATTATATACTACATCTTACTTAGGGAGGTGGTTTAAAAATATAGATTAATTTTCAGAACTTGCCCTCTAACAGAGACAGGCCCAAGGAGCAGGAGAGATGGCAGAGGGAGAATAAACTACCTGTCATTTTCTCCATTAACAAACAGAAACAAAGAGTTCCTGTAGTTTCATTCATGTAGGAAATAAAAATAGGTAGAAAAGGAATGAAAATCCTATCAAAGACTAATACCTGAAAACTTCACATGTGAGGATCCTCACTGGAGTAAATGGGCCCATTTTTGTAAGAAAATGTTGGAGAATTGGGTTATAGCTAAATGTTTGCTTTGCATACTGGAAAACAAAACAAATTGCTGTTCTCGTGACTGAGTCAATCTGCCATATCCTTAGCTTTCAAAAAACTGGTTCTTGTTTAGCAATTAGTTATTCATGCTGAAACCAGGTTGTTATAAAATCTAAATTTTTCTAATGTAATGAACTAAACTTCTTGCTATACTACACATCAAAAAAAAAAAAAAAAATTATGAGAATCCGCAGTATTTAAAACATTTTAGATTAAAGTGAAGAACATGATGCAGACTGTCTGCTTTATCTGAAATTACTTACAAGATGAAATCTACCAGCAGGTGATGGACTTGGAATTCCTCATGCAAGTCAGTTCACACCTCATTGCTACTGTATAAAACATTAAATGAGCCTTTAGTCTCTTCTAAGCAGTGTGAGGGAAAGCACCAACAAAAACCAGCCCCTAGAATAAATCTTCCTACCCAAAGCATGAGCAATAAAAAATT
Organism: Urocynchramus pylzowi; assembly: GCA_013397555.1. NCBI lineage: Eukaryota > Metazoa > Chordata > Aves > Passeriformes > Fringillidae > Urocynchramus > Urocynchramus pylzowi. The sequence goes on along the minus strand of VZRH01006717.1, from coordinate 1,825,983 downwards.
CTTCTGCCTCCAGAGCAGGAGAAAAGGCAATGGGCATTTTGTTATGTTGAAAACATCTTTGTGCTTGAAGGAATATGGTCCAGTATTGTAGAGACAAATGAAGTTCTAGTTCCTTCCACTAACTAGCAGCTGGCAAAAAAATTGAGTTGCTGGCCTCAAACAGGATAAGTTTCTCAGTTCCTTCTCTTCACTTATTTCTAACACTGTAGTTTACTCTTCATGGGGAATTTGTATTTTTTTAAGTAAACAAAAATTGATGCCACATTTCATTTGATATTTTCTAAAAAAATAACTATTTGTTTTAGGACACAGCTGATGACATAGAATTTTTAAAGATCTTTTTATATTGTCTCTAGCCTGTGGCTTCCAAATAATTTTTGTTCTGGAGACAGACATTTTTCCAAGTGATTAAGTTATGATTCTATAAAGGGTGGAGCTTCCTAGAGAAAGCCTTCATTTTGAGGCATTGCTTTTAGGGACTGCATTTCTACCTGTCCTAGAGACATCATACTGTAGATCAATAGCAGTTACACCAGTTTATAGGGGGAATGAAATCACCTCAAATTCCTTTTAAATTTATGTAGAATTTACTCTTACAGTTGAAGGTAAAGTAAAATGAAAAGGTAAGAAATTCTGTGATAACAATGCCATTTCACTATGTGTCAGATTTGGTGATATTATTTGCTATATGTAAACAACTGGCACTAATTACTTCCATAATATATTTTACTTTCAGTTCTGTCAGTATAAGCCAATTCTCATTTCATGAGTGCTCTCATTGAAATAATTGCAGAACCCCAGTTGCCCATCAGACTCATCAGTGCACTGACATCTTTACCAATGCAATGCCAACAATGTCTTTGGCATTAATTATTATATTGTGTAGTGTAATCTTCAGTCATTTTAACCCAGCTACAACTGTTGAATATTTTCTACTCCAAAGATGAAAACTTCTCAGTGAATCCATATTGACTCACTTCCTTAGTAAGAAGGAAGATAAAATAAAAATCTTTACCTGTGTAATCCTATCCAATTTCTTAGAAAAACTAATGGATTTCTGGTAAGTGTACTGATAAGGTTCATTATCTTCAGCCAGCAAAAATACCCAGGGATAGTTTTTTAATTAGTGGAAATCAGCAGTTCTCAGGCTGCTTCTTACACTCAGAGGACACACACTATACTGGATTTAGAGTGAATTAAGTGCTCACAAGTTAGTACAATGGCACAGCACGTGAAGACAGCTGTTACCAAAGCTTCGGTCCTGTTCTTTCAGCATTTATGGACAAAATGACAATTCACACTGAAATGCTTGCAGCTGAATGTGCTCAAGCAGCAGACAAGGATGTGATCGAGGACCCTTCATGCAGGAATGTGCCCGTAGTACATAAGCACCTGGTTTCTATGCATGAGACTTCTTCCTGTAGCACTCCCATAGCTATCTGTTTTTCTGACCTCTCTGATCTTTTGTCATTCTGGCATTTATATGAGTGGGAGTCTTCTGAAGCAGGTCAATGAAACAGTGGGGGAAAATCTGCTATCATCCTGATATAGAAAGAAACACTGAAGGCATTAGAAAGCTCTCATGGTTACTTCTGAAAAAAAAGTTGAAGACCTCTAATTGAAGGCCTCTAACCAAAATCCCTACAAGTTCATAAATGTAACATGAAAAAGAATATTCTCCAAAATAACATTTATATTTGTAGGAGCAATTAAAGGAACAGCTACAACTTCCAAAGACAGATTCTCTAATATTGCTGTCAAATAGATAAAACTTACATAGTTATGTTGAACAAGCCAAAAGCTGCTGTAATTATTCCAGCTTTCCTCACAAGCTGGCCTATTTTCCTAGGGAAAACATACTGCATCTGTTCAGAGTGATCCAGGGAAATACCACAGAAGGTAAAAGGAAGATACATTATGAGAACATGATGAAATACTTGAGAATTTTGAAACAAATACAGTTTCAGAAGTGTGTCCATATGTTACTACATACACCATCAAAATTGGATGTGCTTCTGCTTTCAAAAACCATACTAGTCAAAACACAGAATTCCTATTACTGTCAAATATTCGTTCATTGAATTGCATTCAGTGAAATGTATTCATTGATTTACATTCAATACTATATTTTACAGAAGGTGAATTTTAGTTGGCTAAAAATAATGGCATCTATGCACCATTCTGCATCCTGCAAATTACTGATATGCAAAATACTCCTCTTGGCCGTGAGGTGAGAAGTGGGTGACAGACTCTCTGTCTTTATGTCTCGATGCATTCATCTGTTCATTTTGAAATCTGTCACCTCAGCTGAATGAGCAGTTAAAAAAATGAGAGTTAATCTTAAAGGATCAAATCCATATCCATCTTTCCTCAAGAAGAAACATCATTGAGCTTGATTAGATCTCTGAGTACAACAAGTAGTCTGTTGGTTATTTGATAAAAATTTTAATTTGGCAAATTCTTTGTTATTTTGGAGGCAGAACTAGAAGTTTGACTGGGATCTTTGCATGCAAGGGTAATTTCTAGCAGGTCTTTATACCTCAGTTAAACATGTTCTTCTGGAACATCTCTTTAGCAGGTAAGAGACTTCCTAAGATGCAAAAGTAGTACAAACTACTACTGTTGCCAGGTTGTGGGAACATATCCAGAATGTGCTAAGCTCAGGGCACTTCCAGTTGAAGTTTATAGTCACTTACTGTAGTTTAGAGAGCAGCTGGACTACTTGTCTCTAGTGTGATTGTGTAGGATCACTGCTAAGCTCTTCCATTTTCACGGTGTGTCCAGGAATCTGTAGCTCCTCAGAATTTGTGAAGAATCATGTCTTTCAGCATATAACTGAAATACTCGAGATACTTTCAAATAAAGTAAAACAGTAGGCAAGAAAGGTTGGCCAGCTCTGCTTTTGAACTCACAATAGACACTTGTGCATGCATCTGGTGCATTATGGTGCATGTGTATCTTTCTGTATCTGTGTCCAGTACCTCTGTAAAGCACACAGGTTCTAGGAGCTGACTGTGATGGTGCATGCACACGTTTGGCAAGTACAGCTTACCAGAACACCTGGGCTTATAAAAGCCCAGGCTGCTGCATAGAGAAATACAGCAACCACACATGTTTCTGTTAGTCACTCAGTAGTAACAGCTGTGTATGGCAGTGGGCAGCGAGGACTGGAAGTGACTGTCAGGTAATGAGGTTGCGTTGAATGAATTAGACTCCTGTGGCAAAGAACGTGGTGGAAATGGTCCTGGAAATTAGTAATGAACTATGGGTTTTGTACTGTGACAATGGCTTGATAAATCAGTCCTAACTAAAGGTTCCAGTCCCATTTTATCTGGGATCTCTCATTTTACTGCAGAGTGGTAGGTGATTTTTTTTTTTTGAACATTTGCTGTTGTTTGTTTTCTATATTAAATTATAAAACTGAGCGGTTTAATTGCATGTATCAAACTGCTGCTGTTAAGGGTTGTATCACAGAAAAAGCTGACAGATTGATAATTAATGACAGTGAAGCACAACAATAGGATCAACAAAAGTGAATTAACATGTGTTGATTTCTATGTGAAAGAGAAAATTACACTGTAATTTAGGGTACTTCAAACTGGCACTTAAAACACAGAGAATTCTTTGGTCTTGACTATAATGTAGCTATTTCTTTTGAGAGTGGAAAGGAGAAAATTTACATGTCTGATGTCTATTTTAATGAGGCTTGCATCATTTTCTTGTTCAAGCTCTTAAGCTTTCTTGTATATCTTTTCAGTTCAAAGACAGCTCACTTGACAGCTGAAGTGTTGAATAAGTTTTCCACAAACTAACTTTGATAACCAGAATGTTTCATGAATCCAGAAGGTGGTCCTGCTGTATAGCCATCCTGCAAGTCCTCTCTTCAAATCAGTGACAGCAAGTGTCAGCTGCAATGTCATGTGTCTGCTTACTGGATGCTTGCTGCTGCCATTGTACACTAGTTACCCTCCAACCAATTTCCAGATTGTACTGCTCATTCTGTTCCACAAAACTGAACAAGGAGGATCAGGAAACTGGGATAGTAAAGCAGATACTTTGTTTATCAGACTGACAAAATTAGCAGAGAATATAAAAATATAGTTAAAAATACATGCACTCTTTATGCAAATTACTATGCAGCTTCAAAAATGTATGTACAATACACATAATATTTATGCAGACACAATCTGCTCCAGGTGTTGAGAGAAGGTTTGGATTTGTTCCTTATTTATGTATATGAATAGTTTCATAAACTGTATGCAGTCCTTAAATAACACATTTTCTTCAAGGTATTAACAAAAAATGATCAGATGTGATCTGAAACATATCTGAGTATAACTTTTTTAATAAGTTGCAGCATGTTAGAAAAGTACATTCACTTTTTGTGCACAATGTCACTCTGACTTTGAAAATCACCCAATGAAACAGAGTAATTTTGCCATCTGGAAATTAGACTTCCCATCAAAATCTACTTTAATTCTATCCTATTGATTGATTAAGGTATTCACCATTATATTTGAGCACCTGTTACAGTTCTGTCCATGAAGGAAAAAAAATCCAAGAATAGCACTTTGATAAGATATTTTAAAGGATTTATTGTAGTAAATTAGACCAATAATCTAGCTAATCCAGTATCCTGCCCTGCTTCAGAATATAGCTTCTGATTTGTACCTGCTCAGACAGTGTTATTTCTCAGCTTCATAGCAATTTGTCACCTGCCTTTTAAAACAATCTTGTCATGCTATACTCAGATGCCAAAGTTGTCTATTCTTTCAGAATCTAATAGTTTTCATTATTTATTCCCTTTCCTTTTATTTCCTTTTTCAATCTAAAGGAGCAGCTGCTCACTGTTACACAACAAATGAAACAAGAAGTAATATCTTGTTATCTGATTATATCAACTCAGTGTTAATATGCAATTTTAGTAATAATTCTCTGTATTAAATCCACTAAAGGCAAGGGAAATGTTCACTACAGTGTTGATTGAAGACTGCAACAGGGGACTCCTGTAAGGAGTCATGGAACTACTTGCAGAGTCATGAAAACACTAGCCTTAAGTACAACATAAAGTTAAAACAGACCTGAGTGACAAAAAGAAGTCTGCCAAAAATGTCAAAAAAGAGACATTTTTTGCAACAGCAAAGAAGGGAATTCTGTCTCCTTTTTTCAAAATAAAAACCAAACTAACATAATTATTCAGTTTATTGTGACAAAATTTCTATCACATCTTTCCTTTTGAAAGAATTAAATTCATTCTGTAACTATGTTAAAGATGATATGCAGTGCTATTGCCTGCATAAGTTTTAGCGGTAGAATTTTTTAATGCCTCGCACTATTCAGATGGTAAAGAAAATAATTTTTAAATTGTGAAGAAAAATATATTACACAGATCATTCTACTGGAAATTCTAAAAATGTACCAAGTCTAGTAATATTCAGCTTTTTACATGACAAAATAAAAATACCTGAATGATGAACTAGTCCAGTGGTATGCTGTCCTCATAAGGAAAGACATGAATTGAGTCCTTACCTGGTTTGAGTTTAGGCTTATTTGGAGGGGGAAGGGGTTTTATTGATTTTTTTTTCCTTAAGTGATTTAATATATATATATATATATATTCCATATGTAAGTAGCTACATTTCCATTCTATTTAACTTTAACAACAATTAAATACATACTTGTTTGCTTTTTACTGTTCCTTCCATTATTCTCAAACCACAACTGAAAGCAAGCCCACTTCATTATTCAGAATTAGCATGTCCCCAGACAGGTAGTCTTGCTACCTATGAATAACTTCTAAATAATTAAACAAGATAAAATTAAACAGCCTGGAGCAAGTTCAAGATAAGGTCCTCAGCTCCATCACAACCTAATGAGAAAAATGTACTGAAAGCAGTCTTAGGCTGGTGATAGTGGCATATGTCTGACTGCTGAGCCTCAGGAATGCCAATATTGACCCATGTAATGAATAGGTATTCCTTGCTGCATTCCAAGCAGCCTCATTGACACGGATTAAGGAATACTTAGATCTTGAGAGACTTTTCCTATTACAAACTCTATAATAATCTTAAATAATATCTTGTTGAATACAGATACTACTTAGATGATCAATACGAGACAATTGGTTTTGAAGAAGTAGCCAACAGCAGACTTGCTTCTTTCTGCTTTCCTTCAAAGACTAGTGAAGACTTGTGCTGGGTTTTGGAGAAAATGATCCTGAGATTTCAGAAGGGGCAGCTGATAAAATGTCTCAGTTTCCTAAAGAACAGATGGTTTTGCTAGAGCCCATTTATTTTCTCCCACAGAAAACAGTTTAGACATTCTTTGTAGGCCATTAAAAGTATCCAAGATACCCAGTACCCTAAACAATAGTCATGATGGCATGCCATAATACTGGAGCCACTATTTCCTTTAAAAAAGGGGTAGTGTATAATTCTATCCTGTTGATTGCAGTCCACAGCAATCTGCCCTTCTTTCTGCTGTATCTTGTTGCCTACCTCTTACAAAGCAATCTGACTCTAGAGAGGGGAGTAACCCAACATAGATAATAAAGTTGTGCAGGATGACTACACTGTGATGCCAAAGAACACGGTGCATCAGTCACTGGACATTGTGGAGAAAGAGTCTTGAGTCTTTCTGCCTGTAAGGCATAACCAGGGTAGAGGACCCCTGAGGGCTCTCTGGTGAGATGAGGCATGTGCAAGGTTGCATGCACTGAGCTATTTACTCACTGAGGAAGTGTGGTCATTCTTGCATCACATAAATTGTAGTGCACACAGCAGCACGTCATGCTAACTGCTGCTTATATTTCACTGAACCATGGGCAAAGAAAGGATGCTCCGAGGAAAGGATTTTTCTTTTTGAGACGTTTGGAAACACACAGTTTCTGCTAGTCTCTGAAAGGTCAACTAGAACTTGCATAATATTCCTAATTTTTGTGTTTTCAGCTCAAGCTCCAAAATTACCGCTGTAGCTTTACTTTTGGATGAAATACAGCCATAGCTCTCAAAGGATAGCCCTCATGCCTTTTTCAGCCTGCATTCATCTCCCACAATGGCTTTTTGTAGTTGTAGTGTGGTATTTACCTGAGGTGCTGTATTCCAGGTGAAGGCCTTCATACAGTCACTAGCATTATGGCCCATTCTTTCAATGGCATTCTAAGTAGGAACAGCCTCCCATGAAAAACTTTCAGGATCACTGAACTGAAAACATACTGCTGAAGAAGCAATACATACAGTCATAGCAACTGGTCAACTTCTGGTCAGTTCACAAATGTTAAATGCAAAGTATGAATTTAATATATTGGAAATTGCTTTTGATTCCTTTGGACCTGAGTGTGAGTTGGATTACTGAGTTTCTCCTTGAAGCTCTGTATTAGCTTCAGTAGTGCTACTAAATAGCTAATGCTCGTTTCAAAGTTTCCAGTTTAGATCTAAAATGGAAAGAAAAGAGGACTCCAATATCTTCACAGGTATACTATTTGTATGGAAGAATATCATAGCTCCCATTACACTGTTTCTCATGAAGGTGAATAAACCTTTTTAACAGCACAGATTGTGTTTTTGCAAAGTGAAGTGGATATGTACAGGTGGCTTTGCTGCAGAGCCCTCTAACAGAGAAGAGAAACAAAGGATTTACTCCCACTCTTCACTGATCAAAGTTTGAAGTGGAGCTTTATCCCCATTTTTGCACACATCAGATAAGCTAGACAGGTAGTACTGCAGCCTGCTTGGTGGTCAGTAATTTTCATGTGTCAGGTGCCTTTATATATCCCTGTCAGTTCATTTGAGTCACAATTTGTACTGCTACCTATTGTGCCAATTGCATACGCTTAGACACTTGTAATAGCATTCTTCAGTCCCAGTCTAAAGTATCCCACTGTTCCTGTTGCAAACTTTAGACAGGAAGGTGCCAAACAGTGTGGTGTTCACTTGATGAGATTGCAGTTCTTGACTAGAATTGAACAGTGTGGAATCTTAAGAAGGAAAAGAGTTTGTATTATTCTCTTAAAACAAATGTGTATATGCATCTGTATGTGTGCACACAGACTTATATTACAAATCATAATAATTCCATGCCACTAATCTGCTTGCCTGTTCTTTCCTGTAGCCCAGATGATTTACTGAATGCACTGAATGAGGGTATCAGCCGTGCTGATGTGATCATTACATCAGGAGGTGTATCTATGGGGGAGAAGGTATGCAAAATTTAAGCTTGACTTCCAACAATATATGAAAGAATTTCAAACTAGAGTCTGTCATCCAAGCTACTACCTTTGTATTAATGTTTATTAGAAATGGACCTTACTTTTATTGGAACACTTACATGTGAATTACTTAAGAAAATAATCTTCAAAGCTCATTTCATTCATTCTTGTTTCTGTACTATAGTTGACATAGTACAACAGAGAAGCTTTTAATTCTTGATGTGAGTGATTTACAAATGTGTTTTTATTTAAGGAATGATTTATGTAGATGAGGAAGGTGCTGGGTTAATATCACATGAAGACAATAGACTTTATTTTTAGAGCAGGTAAAATGTAGATAGAATTAAGGTACTTTGAAAGTACTTCAAAAAGCAACCTAAGTACATCTATTTATATATTTTTTTACTCAGCACATCTGTTTCCTGAATGTGCCAAAGCTCTATCTGTTACAAAAATAGTTTTATCACATTTTGCACCTGATAGTCCTACAGACAATACATATGAGACCCAGTGAGCTGATATATTTGCCTTTTGAATCATTAACAGAATTGTTGATTGAGTTCCTGTTGATTATCCCTGTGCCAAAACCATCAAAGAAAATAGGGATACACAGATGCTGGTGGGGCATAGATGAACCTGCAGGACATTTATTAATCATGACTTATGCGAAGGAAAACTCAAATTACTTTTTGATCCCAGGCTGAATCTGTGAGTTTGGCAGGTAAAATAAACATCTTTTATAACTAACAGATACTAAAGATGGTCATTAGGAGGTGGGAAACATGAGTGCTGGTTTTGTTTTCTTTTCTGAGTAGAAATCATATCATTGGATACATAATGAAAATGGATAATTAATTAAACCAGTGAAAATAACTTTCTATTACTCCCATTATCTCCAGAATGTCTAGAAAAATAATCAAGGACAAGTACTGGTCTTTAAATTGGGACTGTGGCAACATAGTGCAGAAACAGTAACACAAAGAAGTGGCTGAACTGCTGAATGGTCTTACAGACATTCAGACCTTCGGCTCATTTCTCCCCAGTCTGAATTTGAGACAACAGCCTAAAGTCAATAGGTTCTACATCCCACTGATGGTCTCTCTTCTGATACTGAGCTTTCTACAGTTTCAATGAAATAGCTGTGAACATCCAAATAGTAAACTGAAAGTAAAAGAGGGGTTAATGCAATTAATAATTGAGAGTTAACACCTGGCTGAAATGAGTTGCTGCTTTCCAAATACTTGAACACACACATGCACAAAAAAAAGGGCTAGCTGCCAGGGAGTTTCAGATTTACTGCTTTCGAAGTCTGTCTTCACAGATGACTGCTATGGCCCGTGTCTTTAGCCTCACTAAACACAACAGAGAGGGTACTACATCTTTAGGCAGAGCAATTGTCAATAAAGATTAAACAAGTAATTCCATTTGTTTTAATAACTGGATCAGTCGTGTTTATGCAAAATCATTTAGCTTGAACTCATTCACAAGCCATCCACAGTTTTTTCTTTCTAAGGAATGTTAAATCCAACCACTGTGAATTAGACCATTAGACCCAAGAAATTACAATAATTACAGTATCCTGGAAAACTATGATTTCTACAGTAAAGTATTGATTTCAAAAGTAGTAGGATATGTCTAAATCTACAACTAGATAGTTTCCGTGGCAAAATTTAAATAACTTGATCATTTAAAGTCTTGGCTTTGAATCGTAAAGGTTTTTTTCCATCTTTGACACAGAGAATGTTTTAATAGTAGGTATTAAAATGTTTTAATAGTAGGTATTTGTGGGGTGCTCTAAGATTCTGACGCTACAGATGAATTTTAAGGAAATATATGTCCTCCTAGAGTACGGTTTGGCACCTAAATCAGTCTGTTCTTTGCTTCTTCTTCTCCAAAACACTCTCTTTCAAATGCTGAAAATTCCCCACTGGGCTGTAGCACTTTCAGGATATGCAAATTTTCATCTTCACTTGATAGTAATTAATTGCTTTGAATGCTTAGATGATGTAAAGCCACTTTGATGTTACTTAATTTTTTTTTTTTTAATTAAACAGGACTATCTTAAACAGGTGCTGGATATTGATCTTCACGCACAGATTCACTTTGGCAGAGTTTTTATGAAACCTGGGTAAGAAATGTTTCTGCTTAGGCAGCCTAGATACTACATTGGGCCAAATATCCTAGTGAAGTGTTTCAGTAGATTTCACTTTTCCAAATATAAACCACAGGATAGATATAGGTGGGAAAAGCAGCAAAATCAGTGCTCTTCAGATTAGTCATCATCTTTATGGGTGAAATTAACTGGAACAGACAGATTATTTTTTTATCAGTAAGAGATATTTCTCTGATAACTGTTGCAAATCAGGTTTGGGGAGTGGTGGGAAACCAGCATGGTATAAACATTGCCACAGCCTTCAGTGCAATCACAGAGCTCACATTGACATTACCATGAAATAACCAGGAAATATAAGGACATTAAATGGACAGTTTGATTAAAGAGTATCTCATTTCACTTCAAAATTTGTATAATTTATATTCCTACAGTTCCTTGAGAGAGGTGGAATGATGGCTAATTTACAAAGCTTTGTCTTATTGGCATATTGAGCATAGTAATTTTAAAGTAAGCAGAGTCCTTTATGTGTTTAGTTTGCCTCAGAAAACTGTTTCAGCATTGCTTTTCTATGCTGTGGCACTGCTCATCAGTGAATCTGAAAGTGTGCTCTGCAGAGAGAATGAAAATCACACATGTTGAAAACAGAGAGTTCCCTTTTCTCCACAGTGCAAGAGCAGAAAGATGTCTGCACCTCTGCCTCACTCCCTATGGAGGACAGTTTGTTTGCAAGCTGGGTCAGAATGGTCCAGCTACACAAGATCAAGCACAGCTTTGCAGAATGATTCCCTCTAGCCCAGAACTGTTGTCACGGAGCAGAGCTGCAAGTGGGTGTTTGCTGTGAAAACAGACAAATACTTTTACTGTCTCTGCGTACAGTCTGGTAAAGAACTGCGTGTGGGCTTGGTGCTTGTGCTGCTCCTACCACCACCTCCTTTCCACAAAAGGAATGAGTGAGGCTAAAAGCTTGTTTCTTCCCGTGGTGGATGTAGCCCAGGCATGGAATTGCTCACTGCTTCTGCTACAACCGATGTAGGGAAGTCCCAGAAGCAGAATCTGCCCTCCAGCCTCTGCTGCTGACTGAAATGGTAACTCGATTTAGAGAATTCAGAGTATCAAATTCTGGTTCTGGCTTACTTGTAAGTGAACATAATTTTTTTCTTCTGGTGAATCCTCTGTAGACCTGCAGCAATGAACTTTTAATAATTAGCTGGAAAAACTTCAAGAAATGGGTTTTTTCCTTTAAATGTCCCTTTTCAATTTATGCCACAAGAAAGGTATTTCTTATTGTTACCAAAACATTTGCTCATCAGTTCTTACTGAGAATCTAGGCACTCTCTTTTTCATTAGCTGTAGTGCAATAGAAAATATTGTATCTTGGGTTTTATTAACTGCATCTTAAAAGGTTGTAGATAGTGGTTACTATATTGGGAAAAAAAAAAATCCCTTGAGTAAGTTCCAAGAGTGAAGCCAGAATTTGTTGTATGCCTGTATTTGATGTGCTTCATGAGTGCAGGGTATTGCTTGGGATTTACCATCCTTCCACTTGGTCTGAAAGTTGCTGAGCTCATGTAAGGTTATCTTGTCTCACTGCATTGACAGAAGGAAGTACTGGAAGATTCTATAAATAATAGTGTTGAAGTGTCATACAAGAATTCTGAGTTTCCAGCAAATATGAATTAGCAATTCAATTTTTTGTCCATTGGTTTGTACACTGGTTATAACAGTTGGAGGTCTGGCTTGTAGTTCCCATCATGTTAGAGGCATTTTAAAACAGGAATGTCAAACACTAACTTCCCTGGTAAAATAGGTTATTGATGAGTCTTTACAGATACAAAAGTAGGTGATAATGATCAAAGTGCAGCACATCTTCAAAGCTGTAAACTGTCATCTGCTGACCAGGTGGTAGTGGTCAGCTCAAGATAAAGCCAAGGAAACCAGCCTAATTATTGCTCCTATGGTATAATTTCTAATGTTTGAAAGGATTATAGTAACATAAAATTATTTTTTCATGGATGAGTCCCTTCTCTTTGCCAGCCATATTCTTGAGCTGTCACATTACTGTCCTATTTGTGTAACATTAATAGCCCTCACAGCAAGTCACCAAAGATCACTGAGCAGCTCTGAAAGGCACAGAGAGCTCTTCATTGATAGACCTGGGTGTCACCTGCAGCTCTGCCCGTGGTATCTGAATTTATTCATCTGCAGAGTAGCTGCTTAGAAATACTGCTCCCTTGTAGTACTGTTGTAGACTGGAGTAAGAGAATTAGAGTCACAGTGTTGTATAAAATTGGAAACCCTTATATGAAAAACAAACACATCTCTGTAACTGCATAATTCCAGTATTCATTGTTTCTAGCATGAAGACAAGATTTAGATTTTTGATTAGTAGTTCATTTCCTTTTAGATATTTCCTCTCCAAATTTGTGTTCTTAAAACTTCAGAGTTGAATATCAAGAAAAATTATTCTGTCACCATAAAGAGAGGATTATACCTCCAGAATAGAATAACCAGCAGGTTCTAATGAACTGCTGAGAGAGAGATGTCCTGTTTTGTTTTATTTTCTTATCTAAATGTTTTAAATAATACAATAATGTTCAGTCAAATTCTAATGCAGATATTAAATAACTTTCTTTTTCCATAGCCTGCCAACAACTTTTGCAACTCTGGATATTGACGGCGTAAGAAAAATAATCTTTGCACTTCCAGGTAGGATGTTTTGTGGATTACTTTTGTTGCTGTGCATAGATGACTGACATGAAACAGAATAGTGACACTTCACAGCACCTGTGCCTAGTGTTTGCCCCTAAGGAAGGTACCTGTAAGATTTTCTCAGAAATTTCCAGAAGGTATGGACTTACAGGGATGTGCTAAGGAGTTCTTTTTTGTCCCTGTCCTCAGAATTTTCTGGTTCAGGTCTTAGGATTTCTTCTATCCAACAATTTCCTTATATTTTTCACAGGGGTGTTTTTTTCCTACAGCTCCCTGCACCTTCACCATAAATATCCTGTGGGTGTAAGTCAGTGCATCCACTCTGACATCTGAAAATGGAGACAAAAATGAGGGAATGCCAAGAAACATGTCACAGAATATTTTTGTTTATCATGCTCATGCTGCGGAACCAAAAGAGGGCAGCACGGCTGCACCGCTGCTGGCTGTGTGCCCTGGGAAAGCACTTGTTTAGAATAAAGATTGCCTTATGGATTTCTGTCCTTCTAAATGAGGAGGAATTTATTTTATTCTTATTGCTCTGGCTTTCTGTGAATTTTAACTATACAAGCAATCCTGTTCTTGATAAGCTGGTGGTTTTCAGATGTATCTCTACTGCTTCTACCCTCTCTTGCTTTAGTTGCTGCAGTATATTTTCTCACGGGGAGAGATCAGTGGAGCATCCATCTGATCACAGTATTTATTTTAAAACTGTTGTCTGGGAAAGTCCAGATATGCAAGACAGTGGTGTTTCACAGTGGTGTTTGACACCTTTCTTGTGAGTCAACAGAAAACATATAAATCAGTACCATTCTCCTCAGAATTTGTTCCTAAAGCATTTTGCTACTCTGATAGGGAACTGAAAGTTATTCTTCCCTTGGTGTCTGGGAACCATTAGTCATGAATAAACAGCCCTGTGAGGGTAGAGCAAATAACTATGCACAATTAACTCTGGTCCAGCCCCAGACAAATGTAGGCATAGGACAAAGGTAGCAGAAGAACAGAGGCAAATGGTGGGGCCTGAGGAACACAGAGCAGTTCTGCTCGGAGCAGGACCTCAGCACACACCATCCAGAGTGTAGCTTTCAACAGGTGGACTTGCCACATGCCCCTTGCCACACACCACTGCACTCTGTACTGTATGCAGTACATAGCATGGAAAGCTCTGAAGAGTTCTCTAAAATGAAATTGTTACAAAACATAAGTTCACTTTCAGCATTTCAGAGTAAACCAAGAGGGCATCACCACCAACTGTTCTTTTTCCTACAGGCAATCCTGTGTCAGCTGTCGTCACCTGCAATCTCTTTGTTGTTCCTGCACTGAGGAAAATGCAGGGTATCCTGGATCCTCGGCCCACCATCATCAAAGCCAGGGTAAGAAGCATGTCCTCTATTTAAAAATTCTCTCAAGATGTTGAAGCACAGCTCTTTGGGCTCTGAAGGACTTGTGTTTGTGGAATCTGAGCCCTAGAGTAGTTCTGGCAGCGGAAGGACACTCACACAAATAGAGGCACATTCTCAGTCTCTGTTAATGGTAATATTCAGTCCCATAATTTTTTAGAGTTAGATTGCCATCTAATGGAGCAATATATATAGATGCAGAGGCAGCCATTTGCCAATCAGGCAGGAAGGACACTCTCCTGTTTAAAAAAGACATTTGTTTTAGGCTATGGTAAAAAATGCAGAGTAATCTGCGAATATCTAGAGCTGCATAGTTTTGTATTAGCAATAAAAAATACAAACTTTAAAGCCTTTTTGTTAAGTTATTTATATAAGAAACCCACCCTAAACAATACAAATTCCTTAAACTGTTCTCACTTTTCTAATAAATCATGGATAGTATAACTCTATTTAATATAGATTTAAGGCATGTTATTATAATGTCTTTTTCTTCTGTTTTTGGTTCAAATAAAGTACTAAGGCATACATCAACTTCCGTAGTTTTCTTAGTGTTCTTGGCTATGCACTTTTCTCTTACAGCTTATCCTGTGTCTCTCTTTTGCTCTTCCTCAAGCATCCAGGTTTTATCTCACAGCTAAAATATTCTAAAAGATAGCAATTTGCAGTGACCTTCACTTTTGATTGTATTTTCCATTATAAGCCATCGCCTGTATGTCTTTTCATTTCAAAGATTGGCCATTTCCTTTTGTCAGAGCTAGCAAGATTTTGAATGCAAATAGCATTTTTATCTTTATGCAATGTAATCCAAAGAGACCAGGCTTTTTTCTAGAGAAATACTATCTGTAAACTCTTAGTAAAGGAACAGTTTGGGAATATTCCACTTAATGCACGTAGACGCCTTCAGATACTTTGATACTGTAATATCACAGTTGTATTTCCTTAAATACTGCCGCCTCTTAAATACTGCAGTCTCTGCCTTCTACAGCTTTTAATCTTGCACTAGACACCATCTGACCTCAAAATGCAATTTTTTGAAAAGACTGTTTTTAAGGAAAAACAATTGAGCAGATTATCCCATTATCTTAGACAGTGCAATGTGAATGCATGACATGTTCATCCTTTCTTGTTTAATCCTACAGTTATCATGTGATGTAAAATTGGACCCCCGCCCAGAATATCATCGGTGCATTCTGACTTGGCATCACCAAGAACCACTACCTTGGGCACAGAGTACAGGTCAGTGCCAGTCACACAGACTGACAGACACTTACACACAGCCCTGCCTTCTAAAGATGTGTCTGGGAACAACCAAGAGTGTGCACATGTTTTTTCATAGAACCTACTTTATGCAGACTGATTTGCTCACACATTTGTGCACATGCATACACATACATTAGTACAAAATTCAGTGCTGATATGGCTTGTCAATTTAACCATTAAAACATCCTTTATTTGAATAAGCTGCCTTCTACACACACACACTACAGGTGTATGCTTGCATATGTGCATACATTCCTTTTTATAAACATCCACTAAGCTTACCTGCAGTCAGGCACATTTGCTTCCTTCTGCTGTTGTGCATGTACCAAACAAACACGAGTTGGGGCAGAGGTAGGAGCAATACAAATAAAAGTGTGATTTTAGCTGAACTGGAAAAGTAGGAAAGATAGCAGAGGTTCTAGATGTTCTCTTAAAGCAGACTAAGGATTTATTAGTTATGTTTGCCACCTAGGAATACTTCTGAATACCCAGCTGCCATTAAGGTAAATACTAGATTTGAATACTGGTTCAGCTATGTACTGCTAAAAAGCTGACTGTGACACTTTTGTAAGATATTTAGGTCCTTAAACAACTGTCTTTTTGCTACATCCGAATTGTTCAACAAAAAGCACTATAGGTGAGGCTCCACAGGGAAAATATTAGTTCAGTTCTGGGCCCTCATTACAAGACAGTCACTGAGGTGCTGGAGAATTTCCAGAGACGGGCAGTGAACCTGGTGAAGGGTTTGGAGAGCAAGTTCTGTGAGGAGTGGCTGAGGGAGTTGGGGGTGTTTAGCCTGGAGAAAGGAGAATCACAGGAGATCCTATCACTCTCTACAACCGCCTGAAAGTAAGTTGTAGCCAAGTGGGGGTGGCAACGAGTGACAGGACAAGAGGAAATGGCCTCAAGCTGCACTAGTGGAGGCTCAGGTTGCACATCTGGAAGAATTTCCTCTTGAAAGGGCTGTTGAACATTGGAACAGGCTGCCAAGGGAAGTGGTGGAGTCACTATCGCTGGATGAGTTCAAGAAACAACTGGACATGGCACTTAGTGCTGTGGTTTAGTTGAAATGGTGATGCTGTTCTGTCAAAGGTTGGACTTAATATCATGGAGGTTTTTTCCAACCTATTCAGAGAGAATAGAGTTAATCAAATTTATTCTAGAAGAGCCTATTAAAGACATTCTAGACTGTGCTGATTTTAGTGTTTATATAACAGGAATAGGTGTACAAATTGAAAAGTAAAGTAATTCTGATAGGATTAGTAATTTACTAGGACAAGATACATGGTACAGGTAATGTGGAAGGCTGGATAGGAAAGCAGTCAGCAACGAGAGTGATGGTTTCGAGAGCCAGTGCAGTGAGAGGCTGACTAAATCTCCACAGAGTTCTTTGTTTCCATCCATCTTGGAACAGCAAGATCCCAGCTCCATGAATAAGTTAGCCACATAAACATTTTCATCATAACAGCTTTAGTTTGTTGCACCATGTTGCAGCATTTGGAACTAACTGAAGACTCCACTGAAATTGTTCTGCCTCTCTCCTGTAGGGAATCAGATGAGCAGTCGTCTGATGAGTATGCGCAGTGCCAATGGACTGTTGATGCTACCTCCAAAGACAGAGCAGTATGTGGAGCTTCACAAGGGGGAGGTGGTGGATGTCATGGTCATTGGAAGGCTATGATGTCACCAGCAAGAGCGAAGCTTTGATGCATGTCCACATATCATTGACTGTATCCTGTAATATGCAACGGCACAGCTAGTTTTTCCGATTTGGATAAAAGTTGATCAGTATAGTCAACATCTTGAAATATATTTCAAATGGAATTTAAATAAATACCTTTTAAAAAAAAACTTTAAAACAAATCTTAACAAAGAAATTTATTCTGATTATATCAAAGCAACTTTTTCCTTTTCTTGCAATTGCTTTGTGTGTTCAATGCTAGTTCTAATAGCGGTAGCTTTTAGTAGACAGCAGTAGGTGCCTGCAGAACTTGTGTTTTTTCTCATCTTTAAGATACAACTACTTACGCTCTTAAAACAAGGCTGTCTGCTTATTTATACTAGCGTAGACAACACTTGGATTTCCCTTATTAGTATGCTTCATAACCGCTTCACAGAGAGCTTCTGCTTGTTCTTTATCTTGTATCTCGTGTTGATGTGCACAGTGCCAAAAGCAGAGTGGCTGCACTGGGAACCCAATGAAGCCCCGAGGTTTTCTCACCTCGCCGCGCATTCAGGGATGTCTCTTGTCCCAGCAGCCACCCAGCTCAGTACTCTTGGGCAGTAACTGGATACCTTTTATTTCAACAAACAAAAAAATTGCTTCCTTAAGTGCTGACAGCCTTTTTAACCAATACATTTAAAAATGTACAGAACTAAAAACTAAAAAAAATCAAAGACTGATCTTGTACAGATATTAGTGTTACCAGCATTCGTGTGGAAATTAAATGAGCAAAGAAATAAAACTAATGTTAAACAACTCTGTACCATAACATTTTCTGTAATGATATTGAAACTTAAATGAATAAAAAAAATCCTCAATCATTATTTAAAATTTCACCTGTTCAGCCTTGTTGTTTGAAACAAAAAAAGCAGTGATTTAAGAGGGTATTAGGGGTGGGGAAGAGTGTAAGGGAGGAAGAGAAATAGTATGTCCAGTCTAGGGCCTTCCCTCATGTACAGTGTCATGAGTGAACTGAAACTACAGAGTGAGCTCTCTCTCACACCTCCCAAGGGACAAAACAGAAGCAGCACTTGGAGGTGGGGTGGAGTTACAATCAGACTAATCAAAGCTGGAGAATACTTCTTTTCCCCATATAAATTGCATAGCATTTGCAAACAGCTCTTGTGCTGCACTGTCTGGAATTTGATAGTGTTTTTCGGGTTTTTTTCCCATGAGATAAGGACTTTTCGGCTCCCACTAGATTGTGTATTTTGGTACCTTCACATTTCATCTGGGATTAAGACCATGGCAGTGCCCTACAACACCTTGTTTCTTGGACTTCATGGGTAAAATGCTATCCCACCAACTCCACTTGTGAAGTCAGAGCATTTATCTATAGTATTTTTTAAAGACTTGGTCAGGGAGAACACAGAAAATTTAAATCCTGACTGCCACAGTGGAGCAGAGCTGTAGTTCTATGATAACTGCAGAGGGCATCCCTCTAGGCTGGTTTTAAAACCAAACTCTGTTTGCCGTGAAACTCCCTGTGTGGGCTAATGCGAAGGTTGGAGGCAGGTAGGCATACACTGTGTTTGGAGGCAATCCAGGCACTGATTGTTCAGAGAAACAGTAACAAAACTTGCTGATCACAGGTTTTTTGTTCTGGACTATGTGTCCACATTTGTGATCTCTCTATGTAGCAGCAGGGTGGTACCAAATTAAATTCATGGATGTCTGTTTTTACGGTACTAATATTTCAAACCACAGAAGGAAGAGAGAGGCGGGTTAATTCATCTCTGAGAAATAATGCAGAACATTGGGTATTATAAGCCAAAGGATTATTATAATGTAGTTAAGGGTTATTATAGGCAGCATTTGTTATGAAAATCAGAAGTTTATAAAGGACACCAAAAGCATAAAGACTCACTAGCCATCAAGTTCAATAGTTGTTTTAAAGGCAGCGTCTACTCCTTGAGTACATGTATTTGATACATTTGGATATAGAACTTTGACATTTTCACACTCTCCCACCTCTATTTCCTCAGAGGAAATACAAATGAGTCAGAGCCCAAATCAGGCTACTTTATCAAGCAAAAGTTGGGGCTGACAATTAATGATCCTTATACTCTTACCTGACAGGAGACTAAGAATAACAAGTAAGAGAGTAGATGTTGAAATGCTTAAGCACAAAATTTGCCAAAAACTTCATTTTGCCCTATCTGGCAAATTGAAGCTAGCTTTTAATATCAGGGAAAAAAATCATTAAAATTGTCACTTTTGCTGGCACTTTCTAAACATTTCTGATACACTTTTATCCCAAATAAATTCAGGAATATATTCCCAACATAATATTTATTTTGTGAGGGTATTTTATACATTTCCCAAAATTCCAGATAAAAAACTCTTTGCTTGAATGCTTTATATCTACAGTAGTCTCCTCCTTGATTCTAAAGCCAGCTGGTGTTACTCCCATGTAAAAGGTGAAACCTAAGGACTACAGGTTAGACATGGAAGAGTATTTCTTCAAGTACTCAAAAAAAGCAAAGACTCCTCTAGGAGAGGAGGACAATCAATGTCACAACTATTGATGACAAAGGGTTTGCATGGGCAGAACAGCTGTAGCAGCTGGTGATCATTAAAGCAGCAATCTGTAGAACAAGGTATAGCTTCCCATACCTGTATTTGGTCCTTAAGGCAATTAAGTGCCTTATCCTGATGATGAAGAACATGATCTCTAGCAACTATAACCCTTCTCCTTCCTAGTGCCAGCTGGTCTCAAGAGACAAAAGCACAGCATTTTCAGCATGATACTGTCAGCAGCTGGCTTTCCATATTTAATCAAAGTGACAAAAGCCACACTGGTTTTTCTTCTGTGTTTTCTTACTTTTTTTTTTGTTTGTTTGGTTGGTTGTTTTCTCTCAGATTTGACTACTGTTTTCTAGTAAATCTATCCTAGCCTCCACTCAGAGAGATGAGATGCCATGCTGGATTTAAAGTCAGCATTGAAATGCAGGCAAATCTTGAGTAATTTGTGGGGAGGAAAAGCCTGCACATTTTGCAAATGTAACAACCTCATGAGCTGCTGCTAGCTGCATGTTTTCTGGAAGGGCTCAGTGACTCATATTCAGCATTCAATTAAGACTTGCTCTTTACATTTGTGCTATATCACACACAAGCTGATAAAGTTCTTGGAATATAGAGCCTTCTAAAGGTGATGCACAGAGGCTCAGTAGCTCTCTAGTTTTAGACTGATCTGGCTCAGAAGACTTGCTCTATCCCAGCACCATACAGCAACACCAACCATGCTGTCCCCATGCAAGGACTTCTGCATTTCCATGGACCTAATTTGTGTTTAAAAATGCAAGCAACCAAGTAATTTTTGCAGAGTTAATTCACAAGCAAAACTGAAACCTTATTGTACTCTACTAACTCTGCTGATTATCTGAGCATATAGAAGACAAAGGTATTACCCTGACCTTGATAACCAGGGGTTGAAAAATAAAGTTATTTCAAGAAAAGTGTAAGATAAAATGAAAGGTAAGTATATATAAATATATATATACACATATATATATTACCACACAAAAAACTGCCCCACTAGACTGACAAGGAAGCATGCAAAGTGGTTTTTGTCAGTACCTGGCCTTCTCCTCATGCAGATATTACCGTGGCCCAAGACAATATAACACATTAATGTGTCTGACAAGAGCCTTTCCTATCTAGGTCTGTCTGTTATGGCAAAGTAACCAGTGACTTAGTCATTTTGAAATGTTGTGCTGGTTGCACCACTAAGGGGGACCCAATTTTGTGACCATGTACAGACCAGACCTTGGGCCAAGAAGCCAACATGGACATTTTCAAACACACCTCCCTACACTGGCAATGACTGGTACTGGAAGGAGAAGCTTCTGTGTAAGAAACTGCTGAGAAGGAAACAACACAATGCCAGAATCATCCTTGCACTGTGTGGCCTGTGCACTTTTAGATTTTTTTTTTTTTCCAAATTTGCCCTCTGCAAAACACTGGCCAATAGTTCACACCTCCAGAGAACTGTAAATGTATGGCAAGGAGATAATTATCCAGCTTCCAAATACTACCCCCACCCAATGTTTGTGGCAAAAACTCCCACATTTTCACAGTGTGAAGCAGCATCTCCTCTGTTTTATTCTGAATCTGCCATCTCCTGCTTCTGTTTGATGCCTCTTAGTTTTTTTGTTGGAGCAGACAAAGAAAAGTCACCCTCACTTTGCCACCCATAATTTTATAGATGGCTATCTTCTGAATTTAATGTCCTAATCTATGTAGTCTAACCTTTGTGGTCACAGACCATATACAAGAGTCTGTAAATTGGATGATCTCTATCACAGACTCCTGGAACCATCAAGGTTGGACTGGATGACTCCAAAATCATCCAGTCCAACCACCAATGCAGCACTGTCACTGTCATCCCTAAACCACATCACCTATCCCCATTGCTCCTCTTTCACCCTCATCAGGTTTATTGTATTCTGTCAGAAACAAGGAGATCAGAACTGCATACATATTAAAAGACACCACTATCTCATAACTAAGTCATCATGATGACTTCTGTTTGTTCTCTATTTCCTAATATTTTTTCTTCTTCAGTACTTCTGACTGATATGCTTTTATGGATCTTTAAAATCTCATGCTTTATTGGTAATATTCTTATTTTCTTAAAAGAGATAACCTTAAATTCTCATGCTTTATTGGTAGTGTTCAACCTGGGAACAGTAATTATAATTACAGTTTAATTAAATAATTTCCTCACATGAGTAACTTTACTTTTATCTGTGTTAAATTTCCTTAGCTGTTTTAACTCACTTCACTCAATTTTGAGCAATCTGTGTGCATTTCTTGCTCCTGGTAAATGGGTATGTTCCTGGAATTTAGTTGCTTTCAGTTCAATCTGATAATGGAGACTGCAGTGATTACCTCCACTGAGGATCTGTTCTATGTTTTGTGGAAAGACCTGCTTTGGTGGTTTGACAGCTATGCTGTAATATTGATACTTTACCTTATTATGCCTGATCTTTTCTTGTGGTTTCTTGCCAGCTAGATTTCTTGCTGTTGCTGACAACCTCTTTCTTCAGCTATGCTCATTTCAGGATGCTGTTACACTGCTTTGAGAACAGCCAGATGACCAAGACCATCCTCATGTATTCATGGATGTACTGCAAAGAAAAAAAAAAGAATTGGGCTTAATATTTCCCTATAGCTTTCTTGTATTTGGATGAAGCTGCTGGAACAGGCTTGTTCATGGTCAAGGCTGGTGATCAGTCTCCAGGGATGTGGCTCTGCAGAGCTTCGTGGCTTGGGGCATGGGCTGCACTCAAGAGAACGAGCTCAGGGAATTGTGCAGGCGGGTGAACTGGAGCCTGTGCTGATGACAGCAGGTTGGTTGTGGTGTACTGTGCTGCCTGCCAGGACTTTTGTGTCAGAGCTAGGTAGTTATTCATCACTAAAGATATTGAACAATGAAAATAAAAATGGCCTGAGAGCTATTTAACTGCCAGACTTAGAAGGGGAGAGGCACACATGCAGATGCAATGGTACTTGAGCCCATCTAACTAAGACAGCTGACACCACACATCCATGACTGACTTTCTGTAATTTACTTCCTAATGGCCAAATCCAATCAATTTGCCCAATGTGTTATGAAAAGCCAGAGA
The DNA here is from genome assembly GCA_013397555.1 of Urocynchramus pylzowi. Lineage (NCBI taxonomy): Eukaryota > Metazoa > Chordata > Aves > Passeriformes > Fringillidae > Urocynchramus > Urocynchramus pylzowi. The sequence goes on along the minus strand of VZRH01006717.1, from coordinate 1,802,945 downwards.
ACAGAGCAGAAGATAGGATTTAATGTGCTCTTGGCAGTCTGCATTGCAAAGGAGTCATGCAGCTTTCTCCATTAACTGGATTTTTTTTAAAGAGGTGGTGACTAGGGTTAGATTAAAACAAAAACCAAAAACAAACCAAACCAAAACAAAAAAAACCTCAAAAAAAACCACACACAAAAACAAACAAATTAAAAACTAAAATGAAAAACAAACAAAACCCCCCAACCAAAACAACAACCAAAAAAAGCCAAGTTAACAGTCCTTTGTTAAGGACTGGGATAAAAAGCAGACACACTAACTATCACAAAGAGGATGGTGGGTGGGCAAACCCAAATAACATCTGGCCCAAGCTTCTCCCAGGCCTATCACTAGCAGACACAGCAGAGGACACAGGTACATGGCAGTCAGATGCCCATTATGTATGTCATTCAGAGACTTCATAGCAAAGGAGAGTATGTTCTTCTTACTTCTACTCCCATCTTCAAGAGCAAGTTTGTCCAGGTAAAAAGTGCTTGAAATGAAAGCATTTAGCATGCTAAAGATAAAATTACTTGCAATTATTACAATTTTTCTTTTTCTCCCTCAGTTCAACAGGTACTCCTCATTCCGTTCTTCTCACTATTGCTTTTTTGTGTTTACTACACACATACAGATGTACTTCCCTTCTCCTATAGACTCACTCTGCTCACATTTTAAAGGCAATAGTTCAGAAACCCGGTAATAGCAATGCTGCAGATTAGAGAAGGACAAAGATTTATGTTTTCATTTTCCTTTGTGAGGCCCTACTCCTTCCTGTAGCAGCAGCTAGAACTGTTGTAGACAAAAAAAATACAGTTCTGTGCTACCTCATTAAGGTTGTTAGCCACCAATGGCAGTTCAACCTAATCAAAATCAAAGCCAGACCTTCCTGGGCAATCTCTCACCACTTGCAGATTCTCCTACCCTTGCAGTGTAACTACCCTCCCTGCCTGTCATCCAGCACTGGCCACAGCCCTGCAGGACTCTGGCAACAGCCTACAATCCTACAATTCTGCATTCACAGCGTGTCTAAAATATGTGAATTCTATTTACGTGCTGTACCTCAACAGTGTTTTTCACAGCATTTCACTCCCTCCCTTTGTGATAATTATGACATCTTTTGGTCTTACCTTGATTAATTAAATCTTGCATTGTTGATACACCTGCAGAATGTTAATGAGCAATGACTCTCCTTTTTCAGGGTACTTTACGATTTATTCCTGCTTTATTTATCAGACCTCATTTACTACAAAGAAGGCAGCTGCCCTAACCAATCAACCCAAGAAAATAGCTCCATTACTGATGCATTTACACTGAAATAAAATTTAAAAGTAGCCTTTGATCTTTTTTACATACTGTGTCTCACATTTGGGAGGAGATTCTACTAGACATACTGAAATTTAATGCACTGTCCTCCCTCAAATTCCTTCTTAGGACACTTCTTCTCTGATGCCTGTCAAAACCAAGCTCTGACAATGATACATAACAAGTGATTTCATGATCAACTTAATCATATGATTATACTTACTGACTTATCCTTATCTTCTTGTATTTTCTCATTTTTCTCTTTCTGTAATTTCAGGTCTTACACCTAAATTACCTGGGATGTTTTTCCAGTCTGTTTTAGTACAGCACTTAGCAGGATCCTGGTTCAAAACCATTAATATCACAGTAATCCTAGAAAGACAGTGAATCATCAGAACAGTGTCTCTTCATCATGTTTATAACTAGGAGAAATTATTGATAATAGTACTCAAGAGGTTTCTGACCACAGCAATCAGATATCCAATGTTTTGAATTACACATGAAGAGTGATTTCCAATCATCCTTTATCTTTATTCAACTCCTTACCTTCTTTTGATTTATACATACTCCTCTTTCATTATTTGACATTGTCCTCTCTCCTCACCAACCCAGCAGATAAGCTCTAGGGCCACCAAGCCAAAACACTATGAAATCTATTGGTAGTGCAGTCTCTGATAGACCATATGGCAAATATCAGCATTGATGGAGCTTTTATTTTTTTGTTCAGGTTAATGAAAAACAGAACCCATTTGTCCACAACTGACCCAACTGTGTGATCACTGATCCCTGTGCTGTCAATCCCTGTTCACCAATGCCTAATGTGATGCTGACAGCACACCCACGTTCCCATAGCAAAGTATGACAAAGTTCTGAAAACTCTCACAGTGGCCATCCCACACAAAATATGTAGAACTTACCAGGTGAGTTAGCACCAAGAAGCACTAACTATTTCTTTGAAGATTAAATAAGAAATATGAATGTATTTCCCATTTCCATACACTGTTTTTCTTCTTTTAAGGGTGACTTTATTAACAGACCTTGTGACCCTGAGACGAAAGCCAGCTTCTCTGGGCCTCTATAGAGCTCATATTTACACTAGCTCTTAGTCTCAGCACTAATACCATAAAGTTAGGAGAAACAAATTTAAAACACACTTTTTGGCCTCACTCCAGTAATGATTTCAGGCCAATGCTACCCACAATCATATAGATAGAAAATTACCACTAATACTTAATAAACCTTTTTCTAAATGTATCAGAAGCTGAAAGCTGGTAGCAAGATCGGGAATATAGGACTCTTAGGAAATAAGTCAGTAGAATAAAGGCATTATAGAGACAAGAATGCAGAGAATGGGAAAAAGTAAGTAAGAGAATTATAAAATTTCTTAGCTGATATTTTCCTGCTTCAACTGTACCTACAGAGCCACCATTCTTCTGTTGTCAAAGACTAGATCCTTTACCAGCTTCTGGACATAAGCTGACCTGACATGAATGTCATCTCCTGCACGTACAGCCATTGCCACTAGTGATTCAACATAATAAAGTCAAGATCCAGAACTAGATTCTCTGTTTTTCTTTATAGAATAGATGTCTCATTTTTCCAGTCATACTTCCAGTAGAGCTTCAATAGCTTGAAGTGTTGGCTGTTACTCCCTGTTGACTTTTCTACTTTAATGATCTTCCTTCACACACTTCTCCATTTTGCTAAGCCATGAAAGTATGAATGCGCTCTTGTTCAATCTACCTCCTTTACTGGGCACATGCTGTTACTGTGTGGTCCTCCTTATAGCTGGAGTTTATTATTACATCCTCCCTGTTCTATTCTTGTTTAAACAGAAATCCTTCTGCACATGGGAGACTTACAGGTATCCCTACCTCAGCTACTTGAAAGAAGACAAAGATTTTAGTAGGGACCGGTGACAAAATCTGGATGGTCGGAGAGCAAAGCTCTTATCTCAGTTTCCAAATAGGAGAAAAAGCAGAAGAGCAAAAGCACAGAAAACATGAAAACTAGGTATGTATGTTTGGAAAAGGAATCTAATATATTTAGTTTCTGCTGCTGACTTTGAAAAGTAAAATGAGTCATATTTTTGTCTTCAGAAAATATGTTAATGCAAAACATTTTCAGGTTTACTGTAGAATACTGGTTGTAGCTTCCAGACTTCCTTTTCTCAGATAGATGTTCAGGGCTTTTGGAAGATCATTTCAGCAATAACCCTTTGGGTTCACAAATACAGGCAATCAAGCAAAAGGGCACGAATATTCAGTGACTAAAGTGCCAGTGGTGTCCTTGAATGCTGAGGAATCTGCATCAGATAGTTTCAATTTAGACTCCCAGTATGTGAAGCAATCATATAGTGTGAGGCTCACTCAATGTTTCCTTTCTGCCCAAAATCAGCAGTATGTCCTGGCACCAGAAATCTGTCTTTTCTGTATCTCCTGCACTGCCATATGCACCCTGGCTTGTGCAGAAAAGGAGCAGATTTTTTGTCGGTGGTGTTACACAAACTAGGCAAGCAAAAGTTAGATGGCAGAAGGAAACGAAAACTGTCTCTTACATAAGCATCTGCACCACAGCAAAGAACAAGGCTTCACCACAATCACTGCTCAAGCTACATCTACACATCAAGTGATGTGCTCAGATGTGTGCTATGTTCAGATGGGTCATATATAAGTGCAGTCCACAACATTCAAATATCTCAAGTGTGCCTGCACCTGAAAACAAGGCTTACTACATAATTTACCAATACATGTTTCTACTGCAGACAGAAAAGATATTAAAATAGCACCTGTTTCATACTGATCCTGGTAGATAATGACATTACTAGGGTAAGGCTTATTCCTGAGTTTGTTGGCAATGGCATAATCCTTTTTCCTGCTTTTATTAGGTCAAATACAATAAAGCAAAAAAGTGGGGAAAAAACTTAGACTTCAAGTATGACAGTTTTTCTGATATTTACTCACTTCCCTACTGCTATTCCTAATTTATTAATAGATAATAGAAGCTGAAACTTCATGGGCTGCGAGTTCTTTAGAACAAATTTTCCTATGTACTCATTGCCAACAGATCAGCACTTATTTGGCCATATTATTAGAAGATAGCTTGTGCTCATTCCCTGATGTGATTACATCTCACCTTCCAGGTTCAGTGGCAGGTTTGTTCTAGAAAGGCCTTGCTGTTTGACCTGTTTGGTGGATGGCAGCCATTGCAACTCCACTGCAAAACAGATAAAATATGGGATGGTGAAAAGGTTGAGGAAGCTGCAGACCTACACCAGTTCAAAGAGATAATGTTGGTCCATACCTCCTCTTCCAGTGTGATGTAAGGCTTTCCAAAACCCCTTGTCTGAGCTTGAATTTATCTCCAGATAGCAGTGTCCTCCAGCATGAGGTCTGCCAGGCTCATGTTTCAAGCAGAATGTGGACCTGTTTTGAAGCACTCTCCACGAAGTCCTGTTAGGATTAGCATTAGCACTCTTTCTGACATCCTGCATTTCTGCACAAATCTCTGCAGCCTATCCATCTGGAACAAGTAGGCACCTAAAGAAAGCCTTCATTAATGTCCACAGTTCCCTTTGTTTACATTTCTCCATTTCTTGTTAGTGATGAAACACTTATCTATGCCTGCTAAGGAATGACAGAAACAGAAGTCACTCATCTTATTGATGCCCCTTAATTTACATTTAAACTCATCATTTTGCATGTGACTGAATCAGTCTCTTCAACAAAAGTTTTAATGATCCTCCTTCACACACTTCTCCATTTTGATAAGTCATGAAAGTTTGAATGAGCTCTTGTTTAATCAATCTCCTTTTTTGTGCACATTTTGTTACTGTGTGGTCTTCCTTATAGCTGGACAGTGGCCTTTGTGCAGCTCACTGTCCTAATTGCCAGCTGGTGATCCTAAAGTGATCTTCTCCACAGATGCTCACAGTTCTTCAGCTTTTCCTCTCATCAATTTTCCTGTTCATTTTCTCTAGCTCTAGATTGCTATTTTTCTTACTTCTCACAATCCTTCAACTCTCTTCTGTACCTCTTTCTCTTCATAAATAGTACCTTCCTCCCAAGATATATTTCTCCTTCCATGCAATTGTGTCCCTTCTTTTCCTTAAATTTCTTACTATGTTATCTCCCAGTCTGCATTCCACTATCAATTCCCAAATTTGCCATACAGAGGTAAAGGCAGGGTGTGTTCTTCCTGGGTTTCTTAGATCTGCAGACTCTGTTGTCTTCTCAACCTGCTGATCAGCTTTCAGTAAAGAATAAATAATGATCTTCACATACCCCCAGGCAGATGAGAAGTATGACAATATCAGGACAACTCATACCAGTCATGAAGAGGCTTTTCACACCTCTCAGGTGTTCTGCAAAGACTAACAATGATTTCTGCTGTGAGTTGAGTAGGTGAGATAGCTTGTAGGAGTGATTGAAGGAGAGAGCAGGAGAGAGATTGGGAAAAAGCCAGAGTTTGGAATACAGAGCACAAATTCTAGTAAACTTCCCCAAAAGGGAGCTCAGTTCCTGCTGGTCAATCTCTATTCCTTTGTGATTCTTGGTATATGTTCATCTTATCTGTTCTATTCTCTCTTTTGATTCCTTGTGCTTCTTTTTATCTTTCATTTCGTACTTTATTGGGCTGTTTTCTGATGCTTACTGTGTTTTTTTTTTTTTTAAGAAATCAAAAGAGTGGCAGTAAGTCAAGCAGACTGCTTTAAGTAACATCCCAGATGAAAGTTTCTAGTAAGAAAATAAAAGAATAAAGCAAAGCATCCTGGATATCAGATGCAGTTGGAACAAAGAAAAAAAATGTACACATGGAAGAAAAAATTCCACTATAGACTTCAATTCCATTCATAACCTCTTACTATAGTACAGTAAAGTATTCCTGAAATGCAAACTGCATATTCCTCTGTATTAGTTCACAACTAGCACAAGCACCAATAAATTTGGTTCTTTTGCAGTGGAATCTATATTTTTTTAGTGAATGAAACCAATATTTAGGGAGAGGACTTGTAGATTGCAGCAGAAGGCAAAGAAACAGACACTTGGATTAACCTGACTGTGGGTTACACTTTTATGCTTCTCATTCAACAAACTTTCAGTACATTGCAGGGGGACAAGTGATAGAGAGAAATATCAATTAGTGGGCACAAAATCCTAGTAACATAGGTTCTGTTTCTGCCACTGAACTTCTACAAATGTGAGCAAGTCACTCTTCCTTTTCTTCCTTGGCTTCTTCATTTTGTAGACTGAGGAGAGACAGACGTCTCTTGAAAATCCAACGTACTAATGAGAACCATTATATCTGGATCTGTTGTTACTCTTATTATTACCTAGATACTACAAACATTGCTCTCCTACTGGAATACTATGAAGAATTTTTGACATACATTGCTGCATTATGGATCATTTAGCATCTGAGCACACTAAATTGCTGCTACCCTTGCTACCTGTCACTGGCACATCTCTGTAGTTCACAGCATGTGCAGTATTGTACTGGAAAAATTGGAGTTTTGAAGTACAAATTCTACACAAGCAGTGCAAAGCATAGGAGATGGGAGACTCACTATGCTTTCCTCCAAATGAGCACATAGGTACTCATACATAGAGGACATACTTAATGCACAGGATCTGAAAAGACAAATGCCAATCTAAAGTTCCTTGAGAATATAAATTAACTTAATACTCTTTGAGGGCAGCTCATGGGTAATCAGATTCCAGTCCAGAACACTGTAAGGAACTAGTGGCAAATTCAAATTTTTGATAGTACCCATACTGTGAAGAAGAGTGAAATAGGATTCAGTATAACTGGAAATGCCAACATTATTTTCCATGGGGAAAAAAAAAAAATTCTAGATTCTGTTTATCAACAGAGCAAAGTAGAACTTACTGACAAGGTGGTCCCAAAGAAAATGGCTGTAACAGCATATTTTCTGCTCAGGTAAGTACTTGGATGACAAAATTTATGAAGTGCTGCTGTACGCTACAAGAACAAATTTAAAATGCTGCAAAAATACAGATCAGTAACAGTATTTTCATACTCATCAATGCACAGACTGGGTGCAGATGCTTACCATCAGTCTTCACATAAACTTTCACGTTAGAAGCAAAGAAGATGAAAATTGTACAATGTTGGTAAATTCATTATACGGATTTTGAATATTCCTATATAGAGTAAAGGTGTTTACATTAATCAGAAACTATCATTTTGCTAACACAGAGGTAATAGCTATGAATGATTTCATGCCAAGATATGCTGCATAAACTAACTAATAGAATGCAATAAATTTAAGATTTAATTAGGAATACCTTCCTCAAGCTAAATACCATGTCTGGAGAAGCATTGCACCCCACCTACAACAATACATTTATTTGCATTCAAACAACCTGTCTGGATGCAAACAACAGGGCCATCAGAAATCACCTTATCCTAAGGAAAAGTTTTAAATCCATCAAAATATAGGGATCAGATGCCAAGCAAAGAGCGATTGTTCTCATGAGAAATGACATTAATGAGACATACTCTTTTGAATTCTGAGAGCTGAATTGTTGTTAAGTAAATGTGTTTGCCCCAATTACAAGTATGTCATAACCCGAGATAAGCTGACGAGACAGGACTGAAGAATTAACAAACTACTTCCACAAACTCTTACTTTCTGCAGTGGTAAACGTGACAAAGGTAACCACAAAGCTCATGACATTTGTTCTGAAGTCATTAATTTGGCAAAGCAAAACCAGAATAACTACTCTTGAGCATTGTGTTTCTCCTGACTGACTGAACAAGTAGATATGGTCCTTTAACTGCAGAAACCCTGATCACTGAGAATATCCTGTGCTGACTAAAACTGTCACTCTGACAGACCTTGAAGAGGAAAGGTGTGGCAAAGGACTGCTGCCCCATGCAAATGGAGCTGCTATTCAGCCCCAGCTTACTGGAATCCCATCTAAAATGCTCTCAGGCAATGCTGCAAAGAATAAACAACGGCAGAGTATTGTGTTTCCCAGACTACAACAGTGGGAAGAAGGACGAATTGCTTGCATTGCAAATGTAGTAAAAAATACCTCTTAATTGCTGTGCCTGGAGCAAAGAAAAATAACTCAGCACGGGTGCTTGCTGGGTTACATACCAAAACAGTCCTATACTGAGCTGATTCAGTCGACTGGTATGCAGTGCTGGCTCACCAAGCCAATACAGTCTATCAGCTCCCGTGAAAGAAAAATTACTGCTGGGAGAATGACAGTCATTGAAGATCCTGCAAGCAGTAGCGCTACCAAGCATAATGGTTTTGACTACGCTTTTTAGGAAATATTGAAAAACTGAGCAGTATTCACGCAGTATATTCCAAAGTAATTTTTGCAACTTTCTGGCAAGATGCAGATTCACGAGACCAGTATGGAATTGGCACTGCAGTTTATAGCTTTATCCAAGGGTAATGAAGACCATCCATATAGCTCCACACAGCTATGTGGAAAGGATTATTCTGTTAGTATCAAAACAACTTTTTCCTTCCTTAAAGACAATTGTGCAGCTGCTACTGCTTTCTTAAAGGTATTAGGCAGACCAGCTTTGTTTATGGCATATAACAAGCATATCATGGTGCCATCCTCCATAATTCACTATCACAAATCAAGCAGCTATGCCTCCATTGCTTGAGGTTATTGCTATCATTCTGTAAAAGCTTCATCTTTTTTCTGTGAGTGTTCTTAAGGGCAGCTCCTCGCAGCTCTGACTTCCTTTCTTTCTTCCACATGGCCAGCTGACTCCTTCCTGTCCCTTGCACAACCACCTGACCCTTCCTCCTCTCAGCACAGCCACCACCTCTAACCAAACTCTCGAGCAGCTAACTCACTCTTTTATAACACCCATTCTTTTTGGTGGTACCTGCGGCCTGTTAAAGGCACGCCTGTTCCTAATCCTTGGTATTTAGTACAGCTGGTAATTGGTACAGCTGCAACTCTTTAGGGGTACGATTGCCTGTAGCACTATCTATTCTTTTACAATCCATCCTCCCACATGAGGTGGTAAATGAAATCCACCGGGCATTTTATTAGGAAAACATTATATTGGGACATTATATTGCATGGACTTCTGCAAAGGGACTGGATGCCATACCTGAATTTCCTCTGTGCCATGAACTCCAGCTTTATAGCATGCGATGAAACGACATATGAAGGATTTTTCTGAGCATGGTTCTCAAAGAAAAAAAAAAAAAGTTGGTCTCAGTTTCAGAATATTTGCAATAAAACTTACAGAATTAGGGATCCAAATAAAGCAGATTTTGAGCAACAATTTAAATGCTGGGGAAGAACAGACACGCTGTCTGGCAGTTAATTGCCCCAGATGTTGTTTATAATCTGCTGAAAGAAAGCTGAAAAAAACAGAGGAATATTCAAACAAAGGTTTTAAAAAGAATAATTTTGAAAGTGATTCTGCCTCATGCCATATTCAGACATCCATGTTGTTAAAGGTACAGCACAGATTAGCCACAAATCTTCTTGTGTCAGTAATTAAGGGAGGGGAGAGTTATCATGCTGGGATGCACAAACTGAAAGTCTATACCAAAAAAGATATATATATATATATATACATATA